>PISX010007416.1:0-65347 GCA_004024625.1 Mellivora capensis
AAAAGCTAAGACACACCCACAGGAGTGAACTGTGCGCCTTTACAGGTCATCGAGTTACGTGCTCAAGAGGGCAAGGTAGGCAGCATAAAGCCTCTTCCGCCCAGAGGTTTTGCCAACAAGGGTCCCACCTACTGCTGAGATGACCTTTGCAGCCAGACCTGGCCCAGATCCTGGCGCCTCCCCTCGCCACGGGTTCCAGCTTAACACGAGCCTCAGTTTCCACTTTACAAAGTGAAGTCACAGCTGCCTCATAGGATTGTTGTGGAGAGAATGAAGCAGCGGTAGGAGCTGCTCTGTGTCCCTGCCCTTGACCTCCTTACTTCCGGCCAAGATCCTTAGACAACTGGGACCCTCTCAAGGGCAGGGACCAAGGCCCACCCAGAGCCTGCTACCCCCTTGGGCTGGGATCCTAAATCTGCTGTGGACAAATGAGAAACATTTGAGAACAAATGAGAAGCAGAGTCCCAGCCCTGCCTCTGTGAGCCTCAGCAGAGCGACGCCACCGGACAGGCCCTGCCCTCGGACTGAAGTAGTGTACGTATGTGTGCGTGTATGGGAGTGTGTGTTAGTGTGTCCATGTGTGCTGGAGAGGCGGAGACCACAGTGGGGGGCCGGGGTTTCCTCAGAGGCAGGAGCCCTGGCCCCTTCCCTGGAGGATCTTCCAGGCTGAAGGAACAAAGACACCATCACCAGACACTGCTCCCGTCTTTGAGGAGCTCACAGGGAACAAATGCAGGACAGATGGGTTCAAGCAGTGTTGAACTGTGGCAGCACTGTCCCTACCCCCTGCAGTCAGACTCGTAATTCCACAGGCACAGCCCCATGCATGGCACCCAGGAACAGAGTGTGTTCAAGACCCAGAGTGGAAGTGGGGAAGTCAACTCTTTCCTGGGGCCACAAACCCAGTGGGAGAGAGGGGGCCCTGCAGACCCTGACCCAGGATGTCCACGGCCACCTTCACCCCCTGCCCTGACTTTGACCCCGCCACAAGCCCATGGAGCCATGCTGGGCAGACCCCTCTAGAGCATAAGCAGGAAACCACGGGGGCCCAGTGCCCTAGTACACTGACAACCCTTTCTCCATCCTCAGCCCTCTCCCTCCTTCTGGGCAGCTGATCCCCACCTTTCCCATCCCCAGCTCTCTGGGGGCAGCCTTCCCCTCCCAAGGCCTTCAGAAGTGAACCCTGAAAGGTGCTGCAGGCCCGCTCCTATACGCGGACTAACCTCCCCGAGCACCCAGCCTGCCACCAGGCTCAGGGCCCAGGTGCCCTTCGCTTCCTTCCTGCCGGTTCCCCTGCATTCCCCTCTGTTGGGGCCTCCCCCCACCAGCAGCAACCGCAGTGGCCGAGCACCCCAGCTCCACCTGTTCCTGGCCCTGGGACCTGAGACAGTCCCTATCCCACATCCAAGTTTCAGGCTCCATCTCTGCAGCAGGGGCCACAGCCCATGAAGACTGACTGAACATTTACTTCCCGAGGCTTTGAGAAGACAAGATAGTATCCGAGTACCAAATGCTTGGAAGAGGGCTGACAAGCAGGTTTGCTCAATGTGATCGAAATGGCCTTAAGCCTCGGGCAACACCCACCTGTCCCCAAGGCCACAAAGGCACCCTCCTACATTCACAAGGCGCTCAGGCACCAACAGCTGGTCACTTGCCCCATCACATCAATGTCCAGTCTAAGTCAGAGGGATGGATCCCCAAATCCACCCCTCCTGGGGCCTCAGTGCCCCTCCACCTAGGGCCCTGGCTCTCCCTCTGGCAGGTTTGTTCAACTTTCCTGCCGTGAGGTCCCCTTCCTCAGGCCTGGGTGCCATCAGAGGGCCTTCAGGGTGAAACACAGGCCGTGCTAATAATGAACGCGTCTTCCCGTGCTGATGACAGGACTCCCTAGTCCTTACCAGGTAGCAAAAGTTCCAAAATCACAGAAGAAAAACCAGTGAATCACCCAAGCAGTAAGTAATACAAGTTCATTGCACACACACCAAAAAGCGAGTCTGCAAAGCTGCATTCGGCACTCAAACTTAAACATGGATTAGGGCTCCGGTATATTGTTTTAGAGCAGTTTATATGGTGAGGAAGCTGACAGTCTATTCTGCGCAGTGACTGGTTATAACAGAGTTTCCTTAAATGACAGGGAATTAGTCAGTGTTACCTCATATCAACCTTGGGGAAAGTTTCAGTTTTGCTTGTGATTTCCAGAGGCATAAGCAAGATATGACCCAGGTCAAGCTGGTGGTGCAAAATAAGCTAAATTAAGCTGGGTTCGTGTGACTAACCTGGTTTTGTCTGCTCAGGGAATTTTTGAGGTTGGCCTCCGCTTGCCGGTGATTTTTACATATGCTAGCATCTTCTTACCAAAGACCCGCTCCCAACAAGAAGGAGAACCCACAGGTGTACAAACTGCTCCGATCTCTCCCAGCCTTTTAAAGCATTCCTCTTGCTGCCCTCTCTCAGTCCTCTATCAGACAAGCTTCTTTTTTTTTTTTAAGATTTTATTTATTCATTTGACAGACAGAGATCACAGACAGGCAGGCAGAGAGAGAGGAGGAAGCAGGCTCCCTGCTGAGCAGAGAGCCCAATTCAGGGCTCGATCCCAGGACCCTGGGATCATGACCTGAGCCGAAGGCAGAGGCTTTAACCCAATGAGCCACCCAGGCGACCCTATCAGACAAGCTTCTTGAAGAAGTCCTCCACACTCTCTGTGACTATCCGCTTGCCCTCATCCATCCTGGCCCCACCACAGGCTGCTTGTGCCCTCACTCTCCGCCAGTGACAGCCAGGCACTCACGCCACCCATCGCTTCGCAGACCTCACTTCTAGGGGCCCCTGCCCCCATGGGATAGGAGTGACAGCTTCCTCCTCACACTGCACCTCTGCACCGCCAGGACTCCACTCCCCCACCCACCTCCCTCCCTCCCACTTCTTCTTGATCTCCTGCCCAGCCACCTCTTAAACACCAGAGCTCTCCAGGGCTGTGCCCTGGCGGCCAGCCCCTCTCCCCTTCCTCTCTCCCTGGGGGACCACGTGCATCCTGATGCCTCTGCAACCTTCCACTCTGTTCTCTCCCCGACCTTGTGTTTAGTCTCCCCCACACACTTGCAACTCAACAGCCAGAAAAGAGCTCCCTTCCCCCTCTCCTCTCCTCTCCAAGGGTCCCATCTGCCCCTCCAAAGCTTGCAAACCTAGAAGACACCCTCACCTCCTTCCACTTCCAAATGTTCACCAGATCCTGCCCATTCCACCCTTGGGCCAGTTCCACAGTCGGGTGGCCCAGCAGGTTTAAGACACAAGGTTCAGGATCATGGATGTACTTTATTTTGGGCAAGTGACTCGGAGGGCAGCTTCAAGATCCACGTCCCCAGCCACAGGCAGTCAGACCTGGCCTCCCACAGGCCCCAGCCGTATCAGGGATGAAGCAGGCACCTTCCCCTCCCTGCCTTGGCTCAGGCCACTGCCAGTTACCCAGAGCTGGCTACACTCCCCTCCGCAAGCACAGCCTGAAGCTTGCCCCATGTTCAACTCCTCCCCTCCCTGCTCCCACCCTCCTTCACTCTTTCCCACCACACACTTCCTCTGGAGGCAAAGCTCAGCTCTTGATAACCTATCCCCATACAGCCCGGTTGTGCTATCTTGAGTTTCTGGATGCCGGCCCTATCTCCCGACATGACTCCCCTATGCCAAACTGTCTCAAACTGCTAACGACCGGTTTCCCCCCAAGTATGTCCTGACTCCCGTCCTTCATCCCTGCCTTGCCCTACCCTACTGCTCTTACTATCTCTTGAACTTGGAGATTTCCCTGCCACCTGCCTGGCCCTCCCACCAGCCATTAGAGGAGTCCTCTGCACAGCAGCCTTGCCCATCTTGACAAATGCAATCTGGGATGAAGAGCTTCAAAGTATTTAAACCCAGGCAGTCAGAAGGTCGGGTGTAGCCCCGCCAGCCTCTAGGACCCCCCAAACTGTTGGCAGGTCGAGATCCACCCGACTCAAGTGTCACATCTGTGCCTTTGGCTGGGATGAAAGGCGCGCCCACTTTAGAATGTCACTTGACTAATATTCCCGCTTCCAGGAATCTCCTCAGCAAGTGTTTCTGGGTCTCCCAGGCTGACAGCTGCTGAGGCAGACACTTCCTGATTCCTTCCCACAGAAAGAACTGACCCCATCACCTCCCAGGAACTTTTCCAGGGCAGGGACCATCGTTCGCCATCTGGGTTCACATGGTCCATGTCCGTTTCCAGCAGGGTCCTAGCAAGGTGGACCACTCCAGCAAGTTCATTTGAAGAGAGTTTAACAAAGGTGTAGGTAGGGATGCCTGGGTGGCTCAGGCGGTTAAGTGTCTGCCATCAGCTCAGGTCATGATCTCAGGGTCATGGGATCGAGCCCCGCATCAGGCTCCCTGCTCACTGGGGAGCCTGCTTCTCCCTCTCCCCTGCTTGTGCTCTCTCTCTCACTCTATCTCAAACAAATAAAATCTTTTAAAAAGTGTAGGCAGCACAGTGGGCTCCACAGCGCCCCAGGGGGACAGCTGTAGGAAGGTGTGGCAGAGCTGCAGCAAGAGGGGACTGAGCGATGGGGATGGGGACAGCATAGTTTCCCGTACCCTCTCTTTCCTCCCGTCCTGTGAACTCCTGCTGGGGCTTCCCCCTGGCCAAACCCATCTGGAAGTCAGAGGGCATGGGAGCCCCCGACACAGTCCCTACACGTTAGCCTCTGGGACGGAACTAGGCAGAAAGGGGCAAGAGGGACCCTGAGAGGCAAATTAAGATGTCCGGTCCAGGGCTCAATAAACGTCAGTGATCAGAATTTAATGGATGAGCTGTTTGAGCAGGGCTCCATAGGATGACTGATCGCATCTCCAGGAGAAAAGGACATTCCAAGCCGAACATGTGCAAAGGCACAACTGTGGGCCCACCCGGCTTCCCAGGGCCATACAGGTAGCAGGTGGGCGGGAGGGGCTGGGGAAGCAAAGTACAAGTGTCCACACTGGTAGGACCTGCTGAGCAGGGCTGTTTAGCCAGCCTCTACAAGACTTCCTCGGCCTGGCTTTTCCAGGTGGGAATGGGTTAGGAGGGGCAGAAGCTGCCTTTCATTAGGGCAGGGAAAGACCTGTGCTCCTTGTTTGGAAAATCATTCGGCAAACACCTGGTACTGGGTGCTGAGAACTGCACGGTGAGCAAGACCAGATGCCAGTCTCAGGGAGCCCACGCTCAGCTGGGCACAGAGTGCAGGGGGAGGCCCACTTCCTTGGCTGGAGTTGAAGCTCAAGTTGCGAGGCACAGAAACAGTGCCGATAAATTAGGTAGGGAGCAGGCCTCCAGCGGGAAGCACTGCCCTTAGCTGGCTGGAAGGAACTGACCTCAGAGCAAACTGGAAGCAACCGTGGGTGTCCACAGTGGCCGTCCAGCTGATGCTTCCACAAGACTTTTAACAGCTGAGGGAGGGCATGGTACCAGGAAAGATTTCCACCCTGGGTCAGTGCAGCAGCAAGAGGAGCTATGAGGTCAGGCAGACCTGACTTCCAATCCCGGCCTGCCACCAGCCTGGGTTTGCTCACTTGCATATCAGGCACAATGGCCACATGGTGTCATCGCAAGGACTACTTGGGACAGAATGTAAAGTACCTGGCACAAGATCAGCTTTCAGACACGAGGCCGATGTCTATACTGATGTTAGGTCTATACCGAGAGCTGGGTCTGGTGGGCAGCTGGACTGTCACAAAACCCGGCAGCAGGCAGCAGCGTGGTGGCACTGTGCTGGGCCCCGGGCTGGAGGAAGGGTGCCACTCTATAGCAGGAGAATGGACAGCACTCTGTGAAAACTACGAATGGACAGGGAATGCAGGGCAAACCCAAAGGGAGTCTAAGATTGTGAGATTTGTAAGCTAAGAAGGCCGTTACCACTAAGATGGTCGTGGAGAATGGGGGGCAGGGGCAGAAGCCAAAGCTCTGAGGAAAGTGACTGGCCTCCGTGACCCAACCCATGAGCAATGGCTGAGCCCAACCCACAGCCTTGCTCGCAACCCCAGCCCACAGCCCTCATATGGTCCGCGACCCTCCGTCCACAGTCCGCAAGCGCGGTACTTAGTCCTCTGATGGCCCTGACTCTGTTGGCTATTTTTCAACCCTTTGGGAAGCTGCAGCCCTCCTCAATTCCCCACTAGCTGCTACTCCACCTTTAGGGCTCAAGGCAGGGCAAAGGGCAAATAAACAGTGGTCAATACAGAGTTTCATGGATTTCAGTGTTAGAGTTATTATGTTAGAGTGTTATTTCAACACCATTATTTAGGGACCGATAGTTGACTGTGACTCCCAGATGTCCTCTGTCCCCTTACACACATAGCTCGTTCTGCCCCCGGGCTTCCTGTCCTGGGCACTGTGGACATGAAGGGCCGGATGCTCTGTGTTGTGCGTGCTCCCTGTACATCGTGGCAGGTCTAGCCCTGACCCTGGGCTCTACTCGCTTGATGCCACCCCCAGCTGTGACAATCACCAAAACCTCCGGATAGGGTCAAATGTCCCTAAGCACCACTGCCTTTTCCCTTGCACAACTTTCTTTTCTTCTAAACACGGTGAAAATTTAGAGATTCACCTTTAGTAAGAAGCGTGTTTATTCAGCATCTTTCCGGGTGGGGATGGTGGCGGAATCAGGTGGAGGAAGGGGGAAGAGCTCTGTCAGTAAGACGCAAACAACAGCCCTGGCACTTAATGCTGAAGCCAACTTACAGTGGCACACTGTCACTGTCACATATGTCTCTTCCTCCTTCTTTTCCACTCTTTGTGCCCTGCCTGAGCCTGGGGACTGCTGACTGCTTCCAAGGACATCATTTGAACCTGATGGACTTGCGGTAAGGGTTAAGCCATTTACCTTCATCTCACTCCTTCCATCGCCCAGTCTGAAGGGATTGCTACCCGCTGAGCCGCTGTACACACGACTGCCTCATAAGCCACCTTGTAACTCTCTTTTATGTTGTTGCCTAAACATTTGAAGGGACTAAAATTTTTGTATGAATGAAACCAAGTTTAGGAAGGGGAAGAGTATTTTATTATTTGGAAAAGAAAGCAAGTTAGTTCCAGTAAAGGGCTCCCCCCGCTTTTTTTTTTCTTTTCTTTAAGGGCTCCTTTTTTATCCTTTATCCCGGTTCATCCTGGCAAAACATATTAAAGGTATGGCCAAAAGCCACACTCATCATGGGTTCTCTCCCAGAAAGCACATACTGACACTTTGGACACGAACGTGAACTCTGGTTTCAGCACAGGTAGACGTCCCATGAGCAGGAACACGGGGCATCTGACCTGTGAGGGTGAAATCCATGGGTAAGGATCCGCACAGAGATCTGCAACTCAGTCCAGCACTGGTCCTTAGAAATACTCTGTAAATGTCTTAATTTTGCTCACTCCTATGCTAAACATCTAAACACAGACTCCTAAATTAAGAATCCAAGAGTCCAACTCTTGATTTCAGTTCAGGTCATGATCTCAGGGTCTTGGGACTGAGCCCCACATCAGGCTCCCTGCTCAGTACCAAGTGTCCTTTAGATTCTCTCCTCTACCCCTTCTGCCCCACTTGCTCTCCCTCTTCTAAATAAATAAAATCTTAAAATCAAGAAAAAAATTCAAACTTCTATCTTGGAGCTGTCAATATTTTTTGTGTACCTACTGAGCACCAGGGAGACCATGGAACAGGCAGACCCTCCTGAGGGCAAGGGGCCTGCCCACTTACAAAGTGGTGTGAGAACTGCCATGCTAAGGGCACACGAAGCATAGCAGGGGCCCCACGGAGCAGCAAAAGAACACTGGGCCCAATTCCACTGTGTGCTCCCTCAGTTTTACTATCTATGAAATAAAGACATCAGCCTGATCTACCACCCAGTGTTGTCACCAAGGCAGGAAGACACCTGAGCAGTAGGCAAGGGCTAAGGCCACAAAGGTGAGAGCACTCTGCAAAGTCATAGTTTCCGCAGAGGCAGAGGTCTGCCAGCGGTGGTGTCCACAACTCAGGCGAGCCCCCAGGAGGAAGCGGCCTGCTGCTCAGACGAAGAAGAAGGCAGCATGGTGGGCTCTGAAGCCCTGGGGCCGGGGGGGGGGGGGGGGGGGATGCAGGGTCCAGAGGGGAGGCTTCAGTCCACGGCAGCACAAGCACCCCATCCTCCCCAACCAGCCCCAAGGCACCCCAAACCCCACCGGGCCCAGCATAGTCACATTCTGTGACTTTCTGCCCTGGCAGGGGGGTAGGTGTGGCCCCTTCCCAAAGTGGTTTTCAGAAAATTCATGCTATTTCTAAGTTCAGGGGCAAAAGGAGGTGCTCAGTGATGCTGAGGTGCAAGGAAGAGAACTGGACTGGGAACCAAAAAAATCTGAATTCTCATCCTGAATCTGCTTCTTTCATCTGTAAAATCTGGGGAGCTCCTCAGCCCCCATGTCCAACCATACCAGTTTTGTTTTGAAATAAACTCAGGCCACAGGTGGGTTACATCTGACAAGCCCTGTGAGAAAGGCACCCTATGCTCCCAGCTGTATGCCACAGAAGGGAAAACTCCAAGCACCCACCAAACGAACAGCAGTTACTTAGGAAGCACAAAGTTCTTCTTTCCTTTAAACACTCACCACGACACAGACCCGTACCCCCGCAGCAAATAATGCATTATATGTTAATAAAAGAATTAATTTTAAAAAAACACTCACCAGGAAATTAAATAGAATTTATTAATTCAACACTTACTGCATATCTACTATGTGCCAAATGATAGAATAGAGCTAGAAACACTACCACCACATTCCTAGACAAAGGAAAGAAAACAAACCAAGCCCAGGCCATGGGGACAGGGGAAGTGCAGTGAGAAAGGCCCAGCCAAAAGCCGGAGGGTAGGCAGCAGCGAGTGGACCGAATAGGTCCAGCTCCTGCTGTCTGAACCGTCTGGTCCCCATCAGCCAGCACCAAGCCACAGGCGCAGGGGCCCAGGCTGGGTGCGGACCAATGGGAGCATGGGAGCATGTTTCCAACACAGGTCTGATCATCAGAATTAAAAAAAAAAAAAAAAAAAAAAGAAAAGAAAAAGAAAAAGGCAATAATTCCTTTTTATTTCTTCTATCCCTATCATTATTTTGAAAACGTCAACCCTAAAATAAATTAAAAGAAGGGCACATGGGTGACTCAGTTGGTTAAGCCTCTGCCTTCAGCTCAGGTCATGATCTTGGGGTCCTGGGATCAAGTCCTGCATCGGGCTCTCTGCTCAGCAGGGAGTCTGCTTCTCCCTGTCTGTGCTCTCTCACTCTCTCTCAAATAAATAAAATCTTTAAAAAAAAGAATACTTTGATTGCTGTATACTCATTTAGATTCATCAATTAATCTTTTGCAAATATCAAGACACTTCAGTCCTAAATACTTCGGCATCAGGCTTTTTAAAAACATAAACACATGATCTTTTAAATAAAGGGAGTAGTCAGACTAAAGTTAACTTTTACATGGAACAAAAGGGAGAAAAGACACATACATAAAGACTGTCTCTGCAAGTTACCTACCAAAAACCAACTTAATTAAGTACAAAGGGAAGCCTGTGGGACAGAACATCTGTGGCAAAGTCTGAGGACTGAGTAACTAATTCTCAATTGTTTGCATATTTTGGGGACGAACCTGGAGACACAAAATCCCCAGACAACCCCAAAACCTCATTTCAAGCAAGGGTTTCATTCTCCTTCACCAGTAAACCTTTAAGCAGAGCTGGCAGCAAACCAGGGCATTACCAAAGCTGAGAACGGGGCCAATGGGGAACAGGAAGGGCACTGCATTGGCCTGTGGATATGGGCTGGCACAGGTCTGGAGCAGCGTCCCTGGAAAAGGCCAGCATGGGGGAGAGGTCTCTGTCTCTCCTGTTCCTGTGCTAGCACTGGGGCCCTCCTGCCTTTGGGAGTGCTACAAATCTCCAGGGAGCCCAGAGCAGGAGTGGGAAGCAGGGAGGATGGCTCTGATCCCACACTGGATCATCAGTCCCAGTTGGCCAAGAGTTGCTTCTATTTGACAGGTAAACATCTGTCCTAAAATCAATTGCCAATCAAGGTTTCATAATATCCAAGGGTATCCCAATTATTTAAGAGTTCTTGTGAAATTCCCAAAATTTTAAGGTCACTTTCATTTCAAAAAAAGGCAGTTGAGGGGGGGGGGGAGGCACCTGGGTGGTTCACTGGGTTAAGCCTCTGCCTTCGGCTCAGGTCATGATCTCAGGGTCCTGGGATCAAGCCCCACATCGGGCTCTCTGCTCAGCAGGAAACCTGCTTCCCCCCTCTCTCTGCCTGCATCTCTGCCTACTTGTGATCTCTCTCTCTCTCTCTCTGTCAAATAAATAAATAAATAAAATCTTAAAAAAAAAAAAAAAAGCTTGTGGTCTGTCTTATGACATAGCCTGTCATAGTATCAAGCAAATGACAATAGGTATCACTGTTCCTGAATCTGGCTGGAAATGACTGCCTTTAAAAAATCATAAAGACAAAAAAAGAAAACATCATAAAGACATTCGCTTGATGCTGAAAACTGAGAAGCAAACTCAGGACCACTGTGAACCCGGAAAGTCCAAATAATTTGGAACATGACTAACATCTGGGAAAACACTTGGGCGAGTGTCCAAAATGCTGAGGGGAACTGAACTGTGATCTATACCCATCCCCCAGGTAGGAGAGAATAAAACAGAGTCCCAAAACTTGCTGTTAAAAACTGAGTTACAAAATCAGAGGAAAGAAAGAAATATCAGCTGCCAGGATAGACTGGAATTTAAGTTCATCATTTGATTCCAGTATCATGCAATTTTCTTCAAAACCAAGAACTCTCAGCTGCTGAGAAAGAACATGAGAGCACAAGAAGAGGCCAAGGAAGGCAATGAGGGGACGGAGCAGGGAAGCCAAGGAGCCTGTGCCCAGGCAAGGCCTGAGCCCACGGGCCCCACAGGAGGTGCACCCTGGGGCTCCTCCCCACTCCTCAGACACAGGAGGCAGGCCTCAGATGAATTTTGCCTCCTGATGGACTCTCACTCCCGCTCTCTGCCCACTCTCACTAAAGCCAGGCTGGGCTGGGGTCTCAGGAGGGACCTGCCTGTCACCTAGGAAGAGGCCACCCTGCACAGGGGCTCGGCCTGTCTTCCAAGAATGTTGGTGGTAACAGGATGATCTCTGCACATTCTTTGGCCAGGCCCCACCTGCAGCCAAGGGCACGTCCTTCAAAGTGGCTGGGGCAAGGGCTGCAGCCAGAAGCATGCCTGGACTACTCCAGAGGCTCCCCCACCCCACCAGCTGGGTCCCCCGAGCACCCACCCGCCGTGCAACTCCACTGAGGCTGTGGCTTGCCCAATACAACTAGGCAGCAGCACATGCCCACCGGGCACTCAGGCCTCCCAGCTACAACCACGGACCTACTAACCCCTCCACCACATTTCTGTGGCACTGCTGAAGCACAGAGAATAAAACTACAGGTAGAACCGGACACCGGAGGAGACATGGCGGTGAAGCCTATGACACACACGGCACTCTGACCTGTCAGGGGCAGCTTCTTAAGGGTGCGGAAGGGAAAAAACAAAAGCCAGCTTAGACTCATAAGGAAACATAATCTGTGATTATAAATATTTCATGAGCAAAGAAAGTGGTACTGGTTGTGACACTGGGGTGGGGAGGGTGAACAGCAAATTAGATCCCAGTTTGCAAAGTGATAGGGCAGCTGGAAAAGCAGCAAAGCTGAGGCTATTCTGGGCTGTGCGCTGGGAAGGCCTGCGTCATAGATGGAGAGCAGGCTCCAGCCACTCGGCTTTGTGGAAACCACAGCCTTCCAGTGGTCAGCAGAGAACACCTTGGGAGGGTGTGTTTAACCCCACGGAAGACAGAGGGGGGACAGTGAGGACAGTCATTTGAAAGACGTGTAAGCCTCAATGGCATGGGTGGCTCAGAAAATGCGGCAGAGCGGCAGGACCCCGCACGCTCTTGAAAGGATCCACATGCTGTATGCTGACTAAAGGCACAGGAAGGAGTGAGCCTGACCCCAGAAGGCAAGTGACCCGCGATGCAAGGGGCAGCTCAGGAAAGAGCAAAGGCCCAGCCCTTGAGCAGGTGGTGCCTGGCTGAGAATCACAATTGTGCCTTCCTTTCCAGGACAAGGGTCTCTTCCCCCTGAACCTTCGGGAAGCAGCCTGGAAAGCAGAGAAACTAGGCGCTTGCTAAGTACCAGCCATTGCAGCTGGAGAAACACTCACCACTGACAAAGGAGGTCCTGGTATGGGTGGGAGTCCTCCTCCTCAGCCACAGTCAGCCGCTGCAGCAGAGTGGGCCAGCCATAGACTCCAGCAGCCCTTCTGGAGGGCCAGATGGAGAAGGACGTTAGCTCCTGAAGCACCCAGGCTCTCTTGACTCAAGCTTAGTCGGATGAACCTGGAGTGGGGGGAGCAGCGCCCGCCTCAACCAGGAAGAAAGAAAACGACTAGCCCTCGCTTCCTTGCAGCCAGGAATTAGCAGACAACAGGCCATGGAGGGGTACCCACCGACTTCAGGAAACTCAAATTCTCTTCTACAATCACAGCTAGACAATCAATTCAAGGTGGAGAGGACTCATCAACCCCAAAAGACAGACCCCATAATGTTGTGGGAAGACCCCTCGGTTTTAAGTCCCAGGATCTGACTTCAAGGCCAGCTTTACTACCTATTAGTTTTAAGACCCCATGAAATTACATTACCTCAGAAACTCAGCTCCTCATCTAAAACACGAACCAGTGCCTACCAAACCTAAGGGCTAGGAGGGACCCAAAAAGAGACAGATACATAAATACTTTCAAAACAGATACTAAATGCTGCTCCAATTATGAGATCATTTGCAGCCAGCTACCTACTTGATACCTCTTGGAAGTCTCAAAGGCACCCCCATCCAGAGGACGCCAGCTGCTCCCTGCCCCACCCAGACCTCTCCTAGGGCCCTACCCCCTCGATGCCTGGTAGGACCAACCATCCACACATGGAAGCCAGAAACCTGGAACCCATTCCTGGCCTTCCCCACCATCTAAATGCACTGCCAAGCCCAGGGAACTGTGCCTCCTAAAGGCTTCTACTCCCCTCCCTCATCACCACCCTCATCCAACTCATCCTCATCCTCATAGGGTCTGCTGCAAAGCCCATGCTACCCATTCTGGCCTCCCTTGGCCTCTGTCCACAGAGCAAATCTAAGCAGATGTCCTCTCCCCACCACCTCTACCCACATGACAAATACCCCACAGTAGTATGCCAATGCCATTAGGACTAGGAAAGCTGCCTGGGGCTTACGAGGCTCTGCGCAGCCTGGTCCTGCTTCTCTCCTCCCCTCATCCTACACCATGCTCCAGCTCACTCACCCTGCTCCAGCCGCACTGGCTTCTTTAAGTCCCTGGTATATATCCCATTCACTGCTGCCACAGGGTTTTTGCACATGCTCTTCCCTCTGCCTGGAATATTTTTCCCTCCTCTCTTGCCTAACTAATGCCTATCCATTTATTTTTGCTAAGGTATAAGGTACATAGAGAGCACTCAGGTGTACAGCTCAATAATTCTTTACAGATGTATACACTCCTATTAACTCCCTCCTAGATCTAGATTGAGAACATTTCCAACACCCTTACATTTTCCCTCTTCCGCTTTCCGGTCTGTACTCCTCCCCAGCCCCAGGTCACCAGTATGCTTCTGTCACTTCTATTCATTCCTCAGAAAGCAGCCGATGCAACCCTTTCTGGGGGAAGATGCCTCCAATCCCTCAGAAAAAAAAGTCTAATCCTGCTATCACAGGCACTTTCCCACTTGAAGATGTGCATCTGAGTACTTAGGCGATCTAAGTTGATTTTCCCTGGGAACCCTATAAGCTCCAAGAGGGCAAGGACCTTATCTACTTGCATTCTCCACTATTCTTCGGGGCTGGCGCATGCAGAGTAATAACAGAAATTAGCTAATACCTCCTGAGTGCTTATTACTGCCAGGCACTGAAAGATACTAAGCATCATTCCTACCAAGTAGTGCCATTATTATATCCCCATTTTACAGAGGAGGAACCAGAGGGACAGAGAAGTTAAAAAGCTTGCCCAAAGTCAGTAAGTGGTAAGTGGTGGGAGTCAGGATTCAAACCCAGGCAGTCTGGCTACAGAGCCTGTGTTCTTAATCATTATGCTACTCTGCCTCTCAGAGGCCACTGGAACATACACAGGATATTCTGAATGAATAAAAGATTTTTTTTAAAAGATTATTTATTTATTTATTTATTTGACAAAGAGAGAGATCACAAGTAGGCAGAGAGGCAGGCAGAGAGAGAGGGGGAAGCAGGCTCCCTGCTGAGCACAGAGCCCGATGTGGGGCTTGATCCTAGGACCCTAAGACCTGATCTGAGCTGAACACAGAGGCTTAACCCACTGAGCCACCCAGGCGCCCTGAGTGAATAAAGGATTTATAAATGAGTTGATGTGATCTCATTAAAGGAACTACGGGAGCCCCCAAGTCTTCCCCAGATGGACAAATAAATGGGCTCACCTGCACAGGCCCAAGATCAGGTCATCTGCAAAAGAGAAAGGCTAATCCATTCCCCCAGCAGTCCAGGGAAACAGCTTTCTACTACTGAACACACAGGAGTGTTCTGGTCCCTAGCAGAGAGTACTTCACAGCAGAGAAAGGATCACTGCCTGGACTCCAGAGAAGCCAGAAGGCAATGCTCTGCCAAATGAAATGAGTCCCTCTGCTCTTATTTGTGCTAACCTGTAATCTCCATACCCATTTAATATCTCAAGCCCTCTGACACAGAAAGAGGATATTCTGAATGGCAAGAAGTTAAAATAAAAAATAAAAAAGCTCGCATGGTTAGAAAGTGACAGAGTCCAACTTCACATTTATGAATTGGCATTTGGTTTGTACCTCCATTTTCCAGAGCTTGATAATCCTGGATGAACTCACAGGCTACCTCATGCCATCGGTGTGACCAGACAAGAGTTGGCCACTTTTTAAGTGCTTCAGTGCCATTTACTTCATGACCACATCCCAAAAAGCTCAGGAGGAAACATACATGAAAGGGTTTATTTTTTCACTGGACACTGTTCCCCAGCCATGGGCCCCGAGTTCCCTCCCATGATTCCCACCGCAGCCAGCAGCCTGAGCCCTGCTCACACAAAGGTCTGAGCAATGGCCAGCACCTTGGAAAATTCACCTTCCCTCTTGCGTAGGCAGCTGGGGATGGGTGTCTTAATTCGGGTCCCCACAGGGTTCCCATTGTCCTCAATGAGGACCACATTGTTGGAGTCAAACCTAGGGGTCATCAGGGGACCAGGCATGCGATGCCCCACAATGAGGGCCTTTTTCTTCTGTCCCTTGATGGCCAGCAGTATCCGGTCGCCCACCTTGCCCACTCCGTTCTTGTTATAGACATGGATGCAACGAGGAGGGCGATGGTACGGGGTATTCCCCAGGGCACTGTTGTCCACCACACGGACCCGCGTCATCTTCTGAATTGCACTGAGGCTCCCAGTGGTGCTGAGGAAAGAGAAAAAATGTCTGAGGTCTGCATCTCTCCTGGCCAGGGTGCAGAGGCTTCTGAGGGCAAGGCCTGGGAGAGATCACACGTTAGCAACAAAGCACTGAACAGAGCAAAACCCAGGGCCCTGACAGAAAGTTGGGTGCTTGTGAAGACTTCTCTGTGCCCAAGACAGTTTCCTCACAGTCAAAAGTTCCTGCTGCTGGGTCAACATCTCGATTTGGAGGGTTTTGTTTTTATTTTTGTTTTAAAGATTTTATTCATTTGACAGAGAGATCACAAGTAGACAGAGAGGCAGGCAGAGAGAGAAGGAGAAGCAGGCTCCCCGCTGATCAGAGAGCCCTATGTGGGGCTCGATCCCAGGGCCCTAAGGCACCCCTGGTGGGATTTTAAATGGAACCCAATTTTCTGTTACAATGAACTTCATGGCAGCCTAACTGAAAGCCTTTGGTATCCAAAAGAACTCTGAGCATTAAGGGACTATCTTATGGGCCAGGCCTCATCCATTGCCTAGCCTGTAAAACCTGCTCCCCCAGAATATACTGATTCCCAAATTTCCCATCAATGCGTTGCTGGGAACCAGACAATATGAATGAATAGGTTTGCTAAGGGAGTCCCCTGACATAAAAGAAGAAACCAGAAATAAGTCGAGGTAACTATCTTTTGTCTCAATGCATTTTTCCCCACTATAATGGACTTTTTTTTTTTTTAAGTGTACCTATTAGGGAGCCTGGGTGGCTCAGTTGGTTAAGTGGCTGCCTTCAGCTCAGGTCAGGATCCTGGAGTCCCAGGACAGAGACCCACATCAGGCTCCCTGCTCAGCAGGGAGTCTGCTTCTCCCTCTGACCTCCCCCTCTCACGTTCTCTCTCAAATAAAGAAAATCCTTTAAAAAAAAAAAAAAAGAAAAAAAATGAAGTGTACCTGTTAAAGGCAGATAAGCTATTATTAAGCATCTGATAACAGGGATTTCTGTTTTCCTGATGTGAGGACCTTAAGTGCTAGCATTCTGCAGGGTAACCCTGGGCTCTCCCCTCGAATTCCACAGGCCTACTCTAGGGCAGTTTTATTGATTCCCTTTGCTTCCAACTAGTAAATTCCATCTTCAGCCTCATTTCTCTCCTCTATTCTAGCCCTGCCTTTCCACTCTAAGCTTCCCACAACATGTCCCACTGATACTGCACACTCACTAGATCCCACACTGACCTCATCATCTCCCCTTGCAAACCGCCCCATGCTGCTGCATTTCTTATTTAGCTAATGGCTTCTCCAGCTCCTAAGCCATAACCCTCTCTCTCCATCAACGTCCTGGCTGCCAAATCCTATTGATACTACCTGTGAGGCCCCTCAGTCCTCTCCCTGTCCCCACCAACACTTCCACAGTTTGGCAGCTTTCTCTCTTACACCAAGACTGTTAGTGTCCAAACTGGCTCTGTGTGCCTCACATTGCCAGCCAAGAGCTCTCTTTTAGAACATAAAACTGAGGGGCACCTGGGTGGCTTAGTCGTTAAGCATGTGTCTTCGGCTCAGGTCATGATCCCAGGGTCCTGGGATCGAGCCCTGCATCAGGCTCCCTGCTCAGTGGGGAGCCTGTTTCCCCCTCTCCCACTCCCTCTGCTTGTGTTCTCTCTCCCTGTTTCTGTCAAAAAAACCAAAACAAAACAAAACATAAAACTGAGACCACTCCCCTTAGAACTGTTCAGTGGTCCTCCACTGTCTACACTGTTGACAACCTCGCCTCCACTTACCTGCCGCCTGAGGGTCACAATCTCTTACCACTGACCACAGAGCGGTCAGAGTGGTCTGTGCCCTTCAGGCACGCCACGCCTCTCAGCCCTCCCTGGAGGCCTGGACGGGGCCTGCTCCCACTTCCCTTCTGGGAAGGCTGCCTCTGTTCTCCCTTCCTCCTCCTCCATTAGCAGCTCCTGTCTCAGGCCATCCAAAGCACCGTACAAACCTCTATTATTATACTAGTCACATTTCCTCAGAGTTATTTGTTTCCAAGTTTGCTCCTGTGGCCAACTGTGAAGACTCTTTGAGGACGGAAGCAATTCTTATTCATCTATGACCAACCCTAGGCGCAGTGCGCAGTAAACGCCAGGGAGTGAGTGCACGAATGGGGCCAGGAGGCATGTTTGCCAACAATAAGGCACCCGTGCTCTGTGTCCTGGCTGAGCATCTACAAGAGGGGGAGGCTGTCATACTTCTATCATGCCTGAGTTTTGGTAACATGCATGTAACATTTTAAAAAAAGATTCTCTTTTTAAAAGAGAATCTTCCCCCATGCACTGGGGGGAATGACAGAGTCAAGAGATGTTGGAGTCACTACAAGAATCCAGCAAGGACTGAAGTTTCCTCTACTTTGGGCCATTCCCTACCCTACCTCCAACAGCAAGGTCACGTCCTTACCAATCCTCTTACCCACCACAACTAAACCCCAGCTGCTCTGGCCTGTTTAGCTTTCCCAGAAGCCAAGCCCACTCCTCTGAGTTCCACTCCCTTTCTAGTCACATAATACCCAGCCCTGATGGTAGGCTTACTCAGAGACAAAGCTTTAAGAACTGAATGGGAAAATTACCTGAAACTGCGCTGGCTGAGCGCTCTGCTTGCATGAGTGAAGGGGCCCCAGAGCCCAGCACGGAAAGCCATGGTAAATCCTGCAGGAAAAGAGGGGGAAAGGGTATATTTCTAAGTCAGTGTCCTTACTCAGAGCCAGCCTGCTGGGGACTCGTGTGGGAGATGGTACTTCTAGCATAAGATCATTAGTCACTAAATATAAATCTTAGTGGTTAAAAGATAAGTAGATGATCAGATGGAACTCCAGCTACAGTTCTGCTGATTCATATTCTACCTGGGGTCAGAGAGCTGGAATGGCCCACAGCAGTTCTTGCTACAATACAATAGCAGGGAGGATGCCTTCCTGATTACATCACTTCCACAGGCAGGAAGAAAGCAGGAATCCTTGGGTACACACCAGACAGTGACCCCTCCCCAAGTCCTCCACAGAGGAAAGCTTGCAAGCTAGTGCTGCTGCTAACACTCACGTGCCTCCTGAAACCCGAGCTTTCCCCCCTCCCCCGCCCCAGGCAGACTACCTGAGCATCCGTTGCATAGTCGTGTCACTATGTCACCTTTCCCCAAATGTAAGAGCCAGAACGCCTGGGTGCCTCAGGGCTAGCCAAGTAGAGCCAAAAGATATTCCCACTAAGTCACTGACCAAAGCCTCAATTTGGGTCAGTCTCCCAAACAACAACAGAACATGGAAAAACTACGTGCCCCACACTGCAGCCGAAAGTGGAATTTGGGAGGGCAAGTTGGAGCTAAAAGGGCAAACACTGACCCAACACCGGGGCCTCCAACTTGCAGAACCCCAACTCTGTGTCTCCCTAGCACCAACACATACGGCAAGCCCAGTGGCCTACAATACTCAGGCATCAGTTAGGGGCATGTTGAAGA
This sequence comes from Mellivora capensis, assembly GCA_004024625.1. Lineage (NCBI taxonomy): Eukaryota > Metazoa > Chordata > Mammalia > Carnivora > Mustelidae > Mellivora > Mellivora capensis. The sequence goes on from PISX010007416.1 coordinate 18,955, forward strand.
AAACCCTACAACCAGCTGGCAATTCCAGTGGCAAGACACGCCTGTTCTATCCAAATGTTTGGCTGCAGAGGGCCTCATGGAGAAATCTGCTGAGAAAGGCCTCTACCACTGCAGTATTCACACAGTCTTCCCTCACCTAAGTTCAAAGCACCTTAGATAAGATTTTACTTAATAAGAGTGGGAGGGGGAGCCATTATTTACTTCCAAAGAAATATGTAGACATTCCAGAAATGCTTATTAACTATAATTTAGAGTCAAACCACAAGCTTAGTCTCCAGTCTTTTCCTTAAGACAACCCAGAAAGCACTGGCCAAAATTAATCAGAAAGTTAAATGCAAAAGAAGGCAGTGAACTTATAGAACTATTAACACCTGACACACCGAATCAAAGACTATCAGATGAGGCCAGCTTTACCTTTATAGCTAGCTAGGTGACCCTGGACAAAGAACTCTGAGCTTCGGTTTCCCCATCTGCAACACCTACTCACAGCTGGTCACAGGATAAACCAAGCAAAGCACGGAGCACAGTGCCTGGCACGCAGTACCTACTGGCTATCTCCGTTGCCATCATTGTCACCCATTCCATCCCATCTTGTCTCACAGATGAGGAAACAGAGATACAGAGAGACGACATGACTTGTGTGACCCATGGCTAGCCACAGAACCAAAACTGGGGCAGACCCAGAACCAGCCTCAGCCCAAGGGTCTCCCCCCGCACCTTACAGCTTCACTCTGCCATTCAAAGCTCATGTCATGCAGGGGGGCTGAGGGTGAGAAGCAGCTTCATGGGTCACCTGGTATGCTTCTGTTTTCTTTATGAAAATTTAGCTCGATAGTTGTAACACATCTGGCACTAGACTAAGTACCTTACGTTACCATCTCATTTAAGCCTCACAAAAACCTCTGGGAACCAGGCATTAGTAATAGCCTCATTTTACACATGAGGAGTAATTTTCTAACCAGTGAGGTTAGAGAATTCACCCATGATCACACAGCCAAGAGTGACAAAGTTGAAATTTGCACCCCAGTACTCAGCTTCCTGAACCCATGGGCTTACTCAACAGCTAACACGGTTTAACTTTAAATATTAATATTTTTCCAACTGTTAAATCATCCTTGTTCCATCACTGATAATCACAGGCACATTTTTCTCATGCCCAACTCAACACTTGCTGAGTCAACCGAAATGTATAAACACCAGGTAAAAATTACTCACTTTAATCCGATTTAAGTTTTAAGCACAATGTGTAGTGTAGGTGGCAAGAAGAGCTCCATGCTCGGAGCAATAACTAAAGATCGCCCTTAGAAAGAAAAAAAAAAAAACGGGGGGGATTCTGAAAAGCAGTCTGTCTCGCCCAGGCTACAGTGACCTCCAATCTCAGCCAAGCTTTCCCATCTGACGCTGGTGGGCCCTTGTTCTCATTCCCAGGGAGAAGAGAGGCTCCTCAGCTCCTCCACAGAACCCTCAAGATTAGCCCAGCACCACCCACCCACATTCTCTCTCCGAGAATGGCAACACCCTGCCTCTCCACCTTGCACCTCTTCCTCAATAACACTTCCGTTAGCCAAGGACTGCTGAAGTGCTGGGGGCTTCCCAGAACTTTCCCGACTTGGGTACAACAAACCCACGATTCAAGGCACCTCTCTAAAATCTGCTGGGCAGCCTGGGCACAAACCCAAACCCAGACCTCCTCTCCGTGCCTTGTTCACAAGCCACCCCCACAACCTATGCCCGTCTCCACTCAGCTCAATCTAACGACGCCCAACACGTCTCCCCCAGGAAGCCTCGTGTAAAACTACAGTTACACCACCTGCACACTAAGGACATCTGGGGATCCCGGGCCAGAGGAACTCTCACAGCTCCAATGTTCACTATCAAACTCAGTCAACTGCATACATTTGGATACTTTTTTTCAAATAAGGCTGATAACCCTTAACATCCTAATTCTTGCTACTCATTTGCCAAAACTCAGGAGCCAGAGGTCTTGGTAACCTGACACCTGATCTCACACTGGAATTCAGAGATCATAGAGATTCAGATCATGAGGATTCTTTTTTTTTTTTTTAAGATTTTATTTATTTATTTGAGAGAGAGGCAGTGAGAGAGCATGAGCAAGGAGAACGTCAGAGGGAGAAGCAGACTCCCCGTGGAGCTGGGAGCCTGATGCGGGACTCGATCCCGGGTCTCCGGGATCATGACCTGAGCCGAAGGCAGTCGTCCAACCAACTGAGCCACCCAGGCGTCCCGATCATGAGGATTCTGTGTACTACCTTCAGACACAGGAGCAATACACTCACTTCTCCAGGGGTACTTCCATTTTCACAAGACAAGGTCCAATCCAGACTTTTTCTCTAGCTCCTTAGTGGATCTGATAGTGACCTCCACACCCAAAGGACTTAAGACATCAAATGGACAGCAATAAGCATTCCCATGAACATGAAAGCACAGAAGAACCAAATATATTCTCTTACTGTATACATGTCCCTTTTTTTTTTTAAGATTTTATTTATTTGTTTGACGGAGAGAGTGAACAAGCACAAGCAGGGGGAGCAGCAGGCAGAGGGAGAGGGAGAAGCAGGCTCCCCACAGAGCAAAGAGCTCAATGGGGGGGGGTGGGGGCTTTAATCCCATGATCCTGGGATCATGACCTGAGCCGAAGACAGATACTTAACCAACTGAACCACCCAGGTGCCCCATGTCCCTCTTTCGTAAAACCACAACAACAAAATCTGTGGTCCCCTCCATTCCCATCCCAGCAGGTCCTGACAGAGTAGGAATGCAAAGAAAATTTGTTGAATAAAATAAATGCAGCAGTCAACAGAAAAAGAGTCCCCTCACTCATGGCTCTACACAGAAGGAAAGCCGGACCCTGCAGAGCTCTTATCTCTTGTTATCAGGAACCAGGACATCACATGCAAACATACTTTAGGAGAATCGAGGTACCAGTCATGGGAGGATTGGCACATGCCATGTTTACAAGCCCCTGGAATCATCTCCTGGGCCTGGTGCCTACAATGCCCACTGTGGAAAAGCACCTCATCCCACCACGAAATAACTGGTTTGGATCGGGCCAGAGGAATGGAGGCAGCAATTTACTTCAAAGCAACTCCGAATGACCTTGATGTTATTTCCCAGCATAAATCCATCACCCTGATTCACTTCAGAGCAGTCTATATATAATGCTTGGTTTCCCAAGCAATGTCATTCTGAGTCTTGTGTTTGCACAGGAAACTAACCCCTGTGATATTTCCTCCTCCACAACACTCTCACTCAGAGGCCAGGTATTCTGGAGACTCCAGTGCCAGAGATGGCTTTTCATGCCACTTCCCGGTCGGCACCAAGTACTGCCCTCCAGGTTTAGAGTATGAATCACAACCTCTCCAGAGAGGGGGAAGGGGAAGCAAGAGAAGTAGGAGGGAGGGAGGAAATGAAAGAGAGAGATTACTTAACACAATCCAAGAATTGTGCTCACTTTCCAACCTGATTTAGCTTTAAGATATCCCTTCCGTTTTGGCCAGGGAGGGCGGTAAGTTTCAGGGACACACAGATGAGTGTTTTACTTGACACTTAACAGGTCCCACTGGAAGGTCCCACCTTACAGGTCCCATGGGAAATACACTAGGTGACAGCAGGGACCAGGCCTGCACGGCTCAGTGCTGCACACTCAGAGGACTCAGCACAATGCTCACGAATGGAGTTTACTAAGTATCTGTTAAATGAATACAATTCAACCTGCAATTGCAATTCATGCTCCGGCTCCAGAGAGGCTCCATGCTGGGGGGCTGGTGGTCTTTCAGGCTCTTAATAACTTGGGAAGCTTCCTAGACACAGGGAACTCGTGTTTAATTAATTTTAATACACAGAGACTGAGCTGGAAAAGCAGAGTCTATATCTGCTTTGCAGAAAGCAGAAATGTACTACTTGAGCAAGGATCAGCAAAATGGCATACTTCCTGTGTGTATTCATTGTTTCCACCTTATGTAGATTCATTGTTTCCATCTTTAAGTGCCTGACATGTCATGTACAATTTTAAAGGCCTCTCAAGAGGACGGGCTCCAAAGAAACAAAAAATAAATAAATAAATAAAAATAAAAAGTTCAGCACAATCACAAAGGCATGTTCAAAGTACACTGTCAATAACTGAAAAGAAACGCCATACAAATGCAGGGCCGAATCACAAAAAGGAAAAACACCTAGGGTAAGGATACAAGTGTCCTTCTTAATTAAAGGAAGGAAAAACAAGCCTACCAGCTTCCAGGAATCAAAAAAGGCACTCCCTGACCCTCTGCCCTATCATGCAGACACAGACCCTTCCATCCCCTGCAGGTGTTGCCCCAATCTTTCTGTACCAATAAGTACTCTTATTTGCTGCTTAAAAATTCATTACTGAGGGCACCTGGGTGGCTCAGTCATTAGGCACCTGCCCTCAGCTTTGGTCATGATCCCAGGGTCCTAGGATCGAGCTCTGCATCAGGCTCGGTGGGAAGCCTGCTTCTCCCTCTCCCACTCCCCCTGGTTGATTCCCTCTCTCACTGTCTCTCAGTCAAATAAATAAATAACATTAAAAAAAAACCCACCTCATTATTGTTTTGTTGTACAATTAGTCTCTTTTAGGAAGTTTAGGGTTTTTTTTAACCTCACACAAGTAGAACACGTTACAATTCTTGAAGTACTTTCATAGATCATTTTGTTGGATGACTCCCTTCTTTTTTTTCTTTTTTAAGATTTTATTCATTTATTTTTTAAGACTTTATTTATTTGACAAACAGACACAGTGAGAGAGGAAATACAAGCAGGGGGAGTGGGAGAGGGAGAAGCAGGCTTCCTGCTGAGCAGGGAGCCCAAGGTAGGGCTCCATCCCACAGCCTAGGATCATGACCTGAGCGGAAGGCAGACCCTTAGCAGACTGAGCCACCCAGGTGCCCCAAGATTTTATTTTTAAGTAATGTCTACACCCAAAGTAGGGCTCAAACTCACAACTACAAGATCAAGAGTTGCATGCTCTACTGACTGAACCCACCAGGCACCCCTGAACAACTGTTTTCATTAGCACCCAACAGAAACCTCCAGAAAAATAACAAACAGCAACAGTCTACAAGGGGCTGAATCTACTAAGGGTTTTGAATAGTTCTGGGGGCTCAAGAAAGCACCATTTTGCAGATGAAGAAATGAAGTCCAAAAGGTTAACTAACCTGTTGACTGTCCAAGGTCAGAAGTCTGTTTCTATTGCACCCTACACAGCTAAGAGGGCTCCTTTAACCAAAATAAACTTCACAGAAACAAATATGCCACACAGAGGGTAAGCTCTCCTTCTCCTCTGTCGAATCTTTTAAAACTCAGGAATTAAAAAGCCTTTCTTTTTTTTTCTAAATTAAATTTTACTTAGTTAACATACAGGGCAATATAGGTTTCTGGAGTAGAATTCAGTGATTCATCACCTACATACAACATCCAGTGCTCATCACAAGTGCCTTCTTTAATACCCATCTAGCCAATCCCCCACCCACCTAGAAAGGTTTTGGGGGTTTTTTTTAAGATTTTTTTTTTTAAGATGTTGAGAGAGTGTGCATGTGTGAGGGAGGGGAGGGGGCAGAGGGAGAGAATCTCAAGCCAGGACTCCCTCCCCCGTTGAGCTGGGAGCCCCATACAGGGCTCAAACCCAGGACCCTGAGATCATGACCAAGAGCCAAAACCAAGAGTCCAACGCTTAACTGACTGAGCCACCCAGGTGCCTGTGTCTTTCCAAATAAATATCTGCACTATACCCAGGCCAGCTTAAGCCGAAACCGATCTGATTCACCTGCCAAAGTGTCAGTTTCCACAGCATCACTATCAATAAGCAAAGCATCCCAGCACAGCACAGTGGGCTCTTTCTACCAAGGTTACCAGTGAGGACCCCATTTCTCAATTTGATTCACAAAAATAAAATGTTTCCAGGGTTCTTGTCCCATGCTTGTTTATTTACCTTATGCTCCACCTTGTTACAAAATATTTTAAATAGTAATTCTTTAATATACAATGCCAATTCTCAATTACTCAAATTGGTTTTTCAATGTGTGGATTGTATCTATTCTAGCTTTGCTCCCCCTCCATTCCTACCTCACAGGTGTGCGAACACCCCCAGTGCTGGAAATAAGTCTGTAGCAATCTTTGCATGGTCAAACTCAGAAAAACTATACAAGGCAAAGTTAACTTCTACTTAATCACATACACATTTCCTTCCCATTAGTACCTCTACTGGGCCACTGGCAAGGAGCCAGGTTTATGGAGCTGGCAGGTGGGCAGTAGAGAAAAGGAAAATCCTAAGAGAGCCCCTGGATGCTGCTGATGAAAAGCATATCTCTTCCATCCCCCCATTCTTTAGGACCTCAGCAACTCTCTGTCAAGCAGGGGTCCAAGGGAAGAGCAAAGAGACATGCAAATGAAAATGCTTTGGCTTCCCTAATGAAAGGGGTTGTCTTCAAGTGGGGAATCCCTCCCTGAACTAACCAGTAGGGACTAGGTCTGCAGCATAAGCAGTTTGTTTCCCAGATGTTGACCAGGAAGAAAAGCCTCACTCCCTGATTCTCAGGGTAGCCCCACGGGTATATCTTTAAAGATCCCTTACTCCAGGGGAACCTGGTAGCTTGGTCATTTAAGCTCTGCCTTCGGCTCAGGTCAAGATCAGGAGGATCCAGGTTCACCCCCAACTCCCCCCACATCTACTTGGGCTCCCTGCTCGGCAGGGTGTCTGCTTCTCCCTCCCCCTCTGCTCCTCCCCTTGCTTGTGCTCTCTCTCACTCACTCTCTCCCAAATAATTACATAAAATCCTTATAAATAAATAAATAAAAATAAAGATCCCTCACTCCTAAAAGTGTTTTTCACATGTTAAAATAGATGTGGCAAAGTGCTCCTTCCCTCTTCTAAAGACACAAATGATTTTTAGAAAGGTCTGACAGCGGGACTTTCCCACTCTGAGTTGTGTTTCACTAAAAAATAAGCTGCCTGGTGCCTTTCTTAACAAGAAAGCATATTATCTGACCCAGAGCAACATTGTTGGGACTCTGTATCAGTCCTCTCTTACAAACCTGCTGTCACTGCTAATACACATGTACAATCGCACCAGGGTGAGCTACAACCCAAAACAAACCATCAGCCTCTAAAACAAAGGCTAACTTGGAACCTGATTTTTGAGACCCTCAAAAAGAGACCTTTGGGGGCTCTAAGTCCCCCACAGACATTTTATGTGGGTCCCCCAACACAAAAATGGGACAAGATAGGCTTAAAAGGACTCTTACATCATCTAAGACTCTAACTGTTCAGGTGAGTCTAACCCCATTCAGTGCCCAGCAGAGTACCACCTGAAAATGACCTCCATCCCAAGGTTTTTATCCCTGATATTCAGAAGCAATAATAAAATATTTTGCCCACTGTTTCTTCATGGATTTCACAGTGTGTTTGATTCAATTATTATTTCAGGCTTTTTGAAAAGTTCCCTCTTCTTTCTGTCTGTTAATATGTGGTAATCTTAATCAGGCACAGGCAGAAATATACCAGGAATCCCCCACATGTTCAGATTAAAAAATAGTATTACATAAGAAATACCTTGTAGTGATCCTTAGTGACCCACTTCCATCACAAATGCTATTGGCAGTGGATCACACCAACTTTACAACCACAAAATCAACACAATATGCAAAAAGTTCCACAGGAAATATACATCCAAGAAGCTCTAAAGGTTGAATGGCCAATTCCATCTAAGAAAAGTAAAAACAAAACAAAACAAACAAAAAAACAGGGCAGATCCCTGTTCACCTCAACTGCTTGTTCCTACCCAAAACAACTCCCAGAATCCAAATCTACTATGGCTTTTCCCACCACGGAGTCTATCAAAGATAATTTCATCTCATCCTCCTTTCTATCCTTCCTAAGTAAGCCAACCCACTTCCCACTCCAACAAAATACTTGTTCTTCAATTCCATGTATTTCCATGAGTGAAGAGTAAACTATCTTTCTTCTTGGGCAGTACCTCTCTAAAAAAAAGTTCTTTACTGTATGTTCCTAGTGTGCTGAGTCCTTCTATACAATTTTAAATGACTGAACACTTAGACTGAGGAAAGCAAGAAGGCAAACAGGAGGATATGGAAGACCCAATGCATTTCTAAGTTTTCTGTGATACACCAAAAACGCACATGGTATAACACCTAACGCATTCACATATATATGTATACCTGAAGCAAGCATCAAGAAACAATACTTGGTCTTATTAAGTACAACGCACTGTTATCTTTTTTTTTTTAAATGATGGCCATGATCCACTAAACTGGATTCCAGCTGTCCAATGGGACTCAATTTGAATGAGAGTTCAGTTTGCACTGCAATAAATCAAACCTCACAGTTGCATTCCACAAGCCGTGATCCACTAAACTGGATTCCAGCTATCCAATGGGACTCAATTTGAATGAGAGTTCAGTTTGCACTGCAATAAATCAAACCTCACAGTTGCATTCCACAAGCTACTAATAAACCCTTTAAAAAGCCAGCAGACAGCAGAGAAAATGACCAATCACAAGAACCAGACACAACCAGGTAGGCAGTGCCCTTTCTCTGTCCAGCAGCCAGGGTTTAAGTAGCTCCCAGTAACCCAAAGGTTCTCCATCCACATGCTTTGTTAACCTATTTATAAATTCAGTCCATCCAATCTCTTAGGATGGCAAAGTTCATTTAGGACCCACTATGGAAAGCAATACTTCCTTTTTGTCCCCAGACCAACCCCCTTCAAGCCTGAAGAAGAGAGCCTTCCAGGAACCCTATATTCAATGAACAAGTTGGTACTCTGCGTGCCTTTGTGATCTCTGCGGGTGCTACACAGAAGTATGCACACATATGTCTGTCCCTCTCTCTCTTTCCCACCCTCTTCATCTTTCCAGTCTTAGTCCCTGGCTGATGTAGCCTCTGGTGAAATAAGAAACCTGGGAACCCCCTGGAGCCGGGGGAGCCACTCATTGGCATGACAGTGAAAGCAGTGGACTCATTCTCCACACCACAAAAGCTCCTGGCAAACGAGTCACAAAGTCATCTGAAGACCCAGGCTAGGAAACAGAAAAGACGACCGAAGTAGACAAACTCGAGGAGCCACGGCAGGGCGACCGGCTGAGGCCACCTCGCAAAGGCTGGACCGCAGTCCACCCCTCCCCAGGCCGGCCCCAGAACCCTGTGAAGGCAGGTGAGTGCAGGCGGGGGTCGCGGGGTGCCCCGCCGCCCTTGGGGGCTGGGAGGGTCGGGTCGGGATCAGGGGCCGCCCCTCTGCCCCCAAGGGGCCCACTAACCTCCCACTCCAGCTTCTCCCCACCCACCCCAGGGACTGCGCCTTCCCTACTGCAGGGAAGAAAGAGAGCGGAGAAAAAGGAGCGTGACGCCCACTCCCCCCGGCCACCCTGCCATACCGCTCTCGCCGCCCGGGAGTATCCCGCCGCGGGCCTCCCGGACCCAGCGCCGCCTTCTCCCCCCACGCGGCCTCCCCACTGCGCCTGCGCGCCCGACCCAGCCGCGCGAGTAGCGATCTGAGAGTGCGCGCGCGCCTTGCGTGCGCTGGCGTGGGGGGTGGGACCTGCGCGGCCCCGCCCCTCCTCATTCCCCCTCCCTCCTCCCGTTCCCCCTCCCCCAGACACTGCCGCGGCCGCCGCAGGAGCCCGGAGCTCGAGCCGCCCAGCGACTCCCCCTCCCCCTCCCCCAGCCCCGCCCCGCCCCAACCCGGGGCTCCAAGACGGAGCCGAGTGTACGCCTGGGGGTGAGTACGCGACCCTTCCCCAGCCCCTTCTCTTTTCTTTGAGGATCCTACCACCACCCAAAGAAAACCCCGGACTCAGCTGCGTGTCCCCTCCCTTCAACCTCCTGCGGGACTCAGAGGTGCCCGGGCCCGCGGGACCCAGCGGTGCCGCGCGCTGCCCCCATACCCGCACCATCCTGAGCTAAATGCGAGTCCTCCGAACCCTGCCCGAAGGTCCAGATGTTCACCGCCGTTTGTCCCCACCCCTGGGGAGATCCCGAGGGGTGGGACCCCCCCGCCCCGGGCCCCCTAGCGCCACTCTTCTCCCACCTGCCCGATCCAGGTGCGCGTCCCCCGCGCGCCCCTCCAGGGTTCCAGCTGCGCCCCCATCAGCCCGCCGCTGCTGTGGGGAACCTGCCGCCCCCGCCCCCGAGTTTTGGATTCCAGGGTCGCCAAGTCCAGTGCCCTCAGTCTCTTTTATCTTTTCTCCTGTTTCCGGGGCTGAGTACCCCAGAAGCCGACCCGGGGCAGGGGTTCGGGCTCGGACAAGGGCAGGGTTCGCTGGAGCTGGCGTGAGGCCGGCCACTGCCCCCGGCCCGTCTGAGGACTGATCGCGGGCTGGGTAGGCGACTGGCCCCGGGAGCGTGTCCTCTCCTTGCGCCCCACACAGTGCAGTTCATTCATGAGCCTTCCGGGCCTGCGTTGGAGGGTGCGGTGGGAAGAGGTTTCAGACGGAACCAGGAGTGGGGCAAAGGCCCCGTTGGGGGGAGGGGGCGTGCTTTGTCCCTCCTGGCCTTCTTGACCGTCTAGAGAGGACAGTCCCAAAGATTTGGCGCCTTGTTCCTCTGAAGAGAAGGTCGCTTGGGAAGTGGAGAGGAGAGGTCAGAGGGGCTGGCTGCCCTTGGGGTTCTGTGCTGCCACCTGCCTGGGTCCCTTGGGGGGAGGTATGGCTGCTCAGCTCTCCACTTCCCTAGGGGGGCAGGAGAGTCCCAGCTTCTCTACCCAGTACTACTCTCTAGCCTTTCCCTGGGTCAGTCCAGGAAAATGTGGCTGTGCCCAACCCCTCTTGAGGATAGACCCTCAGTCTTGCCTCCCAGGCGCATGTGAGGAGAGGAGTGGGAGTGTCTACCAGGCTTCCAGCCCTAGTGTGCTGGCAGCATGACTGTCCTCCAGGGCACCAGAGGGTCCAGGCCCTGGCTTGCTCCAGGTGGCACATGCTGGGACCTGCTGTTGGCTCATCCAACTCAGTCTTGGCCTATGGGTGGGTAGGTGGGGATGTGACAAGGCAGAAGGCAGGTGGTGGGTAGCTAAAGGTAGCTAGGCTGGCTAATCCCCTTTCGGACATCCTTCAAGTTCTCTCCAATGATAATGGCTTCTTAGAGACCTCAGTTCAAATTCCAGCTCTGCCATTCTTTAGCTGTGTGACCTTGACAAGTTACTTAACCTGTCTGATCCTTAATTTTAATTTAAAAGTGTGTTTACTACCACCTCCTTACATGATTTTTCATAGGGATCAACTAGATAACAGGTAAAGAACCTGGCACCCTGCCTGGTTGCTGATCAATAACAGGTTCTCTTCTCTGAACTCCTGACCTATCCTGGCATAACATCACTCTCCTGTACCCCCCACCTTTCTGGCCTGCTGCAGGTGGATTCGGTATGTTTGAAGAGTTTGGGGCCACTCCCTGCCACTTAGTGGCAGAGTCCTGAATGGCCATACAAGCCCTTGGGTCTAAAAAAGAAGCCCATCCTGACTGAGGGGCTCTATCATTAAAGTCTTTTTTCCTTTATTTTTACCAATTTCCTCCACTAAACCAACCCTTTTATGCCTCTCTTTATCAATAACATTAGCTGATTTTTTAAAGAATCTGTCACATGCCTTGAACTGTATTAAGAGCTTTACATAAGTCATCTTGTTTAGTTCTCAAAACAAACCACACAACTGAATTATTATTCCCATTTTCAGATGAAGAAACTGAGGCCGAGGGTGGTGAAATGTATTTTTCCAGGTCAGTAGCCAGATCTGTCTCATCCCAGAGCCTGAACTCTTAGCCCCCAGGCTCTGCCACCTGTCTTCTGCACTTCTCTCAGAACCTGGAATCACAAACGCAAGGTCTGAGTGGAGGGTCTCACGGCAGGCAAGAAGGAAGGCAAACAGAAATAGGATGTGGCATTTCTCCAGAGCTGTAGCAGGCACTCCGTGGCTCCCAATGCCCAGGCCCCTGGTAGAAGCTGCTCTGTTGGCCAGGGCAGCAAAATGCAGTGGCCAAGAGCATATACTTAGGCCAGGCTACCTGGGTCCTTATCTGGATCTGTGACAGACTGGCTGTGTGACATTGGGCAAGTTGTGTACCTTTTCTGTACCTCAGTGTCTTCTCTGGGTCCTGATGGCCAGGAAATGAGATAACACGTATAAAGCGCTTAGAACAGTACCTGGCACAAAATCAGAGTAAAATAACTATTTGAGAATGCATCCTTTTCCTACTGCTTTTATCCTCACTCGGTGATACTTTTTGCCCTTCCCTGTGAAGTTGGGGGTGGGGGGGTGAGGCAACGATATTAATACATCTTTGCTACAGTTTGGAAGACTGAGGCCCAGGTTACATAGTAACAGAGTGGGCCTCCATTGTCCTTTTCTCCCTTCAGACCACACTTCCTTCCTAGGAGCTTTCCTCCCTTCAGACCAGACTGCCTTCCTAGGAGCGCAGGCCCTAAATGAAATCTTCCCAAATAAATCTGGAAGGAAAAAGTTTTTAACTTAAAACTCCCCCACCCTCACAGCGCACACACTTCTTAATGGTAAAATAACAACCTTTCAATAGCTGGAAATAAAATCCTCTACCACCCTCTACACACTGCCTGCTAAAGCCTCAGTGTCAGACTAGAGAAATTCCAGGATACAGCTGGCTGAGTGGATGAACTGCCCCCCCCCCCATATTGGGCCTCAGTCTCTTCCCTCCAACCAGCTACTCTCACTAAAAGTTTTGAGCAGCTGCTCTAGGTGAACTTCAGCCCAGCAACCCCGTGCCCCACAGTCCCCACAGTTTGGAACTCAGAGGAAGAATCCAGTCCACCTGAAGAGCCACCAGCCCTGGCTCCACCCTTTACCTGCCCTGTGACCTCTTGTGAGTTGCTTCTGCTCCCTGGGTCCCTGCTTCCTCCCCCTGTAAAGTGGGTGATAGTGATCTGATCCAGCAAGTGTGCCCTGCCTTCCTTAGGTTTGGGGGGCAGTGTAAGATCAATGCATTTGTGAAGGAGAGAGGGCTTTGTGACTGTAAAGAAGGAGGCAGCAGATGGATATGGTCATTTCAGTTACTAAGCATCTGCCTGGACCTTCACCTACCCTATGGGGTCCCCTTAAAAGCTCCCAGAATGTTCCACCTTCCTTTGGTGTGGAGAGGACTAGAGGGGGGGGGGCGGTGCCAGGGGTTTGTACCCATTACATTCTGGCGGTGGAGCCTTTTGAGTTAGGGAAACAGTAGAATCTGTCTTGATTGCCAGAGTGCATTGGAGTTGGGAGTTAGGGAGGGGAGCCGCTCCTGCGGAGGGCCCCCAAATACCACAGACCCAAGCTACCTCTACCTACCTTTAACCTCGCCTTTAACCATAGTGCCCAGCATTCTATGCATCTTATGTTTACCTGTACAGGCTCACAGACACACACCTCCCCCCACATCCCCACTTAGAGATCAGTCACCTACCTCTCCCCTACACACACACACACACACACACACATCGCACACGTGTACACACCTGAACGTACACATTGCCTCAGTTCTCTGGTGTTTTCTAGCTGGAGAACATTTAATGGGCATGTAAAAAGGTTCCATGTTATGCAGAGCCCTGTTCTAGGCACATCAGAAGAGCATGGTGCCCTGAACACTGTTCTAGCTTTAAAAAGAGGTTGATGTAGGTTTGAACCCCATCTTTTTCTTTTTAAAGAATTTATTTATTTATTTGACAGAGAGAGCAAGCGAGAGAGACAGAGAGCAAGCACGAGCAGGGGAATGGCAGGCAGGAGAGAAGCAGGCTCCCTGCTCAATAAGGAATCCCATGTGGAGCTGGGTCCCAGGACCCCGGGATCATGACCTGAGCCAAAAGCAGCCTGTTAACCAACTGAGCCACCCAGCGCCCCAATCCCATTGTTTTATTAGCAGTGTGACTTAGGGAAAGTTACTTAACCTCTCTAAGCCCCTGTGCCTTTATCTTAAAATGGTAATAATATCCAACTCAGGATTGTCAAGGATTAAATAAAACACGTATGTATTATTCTTGAAACGGTGGGCACTTGGTAAATGGTGCCTGTTGCAGTCACTGAATTAATGGAGTTTTGGGTTTTTCTGGTTTGGGGTTTTTTAAGGCAACTTGAGCTGGCGGGGGGAGGGAGGCATAACATCAGGCAGGTACTACCTTAGCCTTCCTAACATAGGCTTTCCAGAGACTCCCTGGGACCAAGTGAAACATATAAACAACCACAGCTTCCCCCTCCATCCGAGAGCTGGTGACTCTTGCCCTGTAATTGAAGTGTTAGGAAGAGGCTGGGGAAAACCAGGGATCAGTGGGCAGGAGAAACCCTCTGAGTACCCCCGCCCCTCCCAGGGGGCTGGAGGATGCTTGCTCCCAGAGTTATTGTCACTGATTCTAGGTTTGTTGTTCTCTCTCTTTGTCTGGTTTCCTCTCTTCCCTGGGGAGCCCCCCTCAAGGCAGAGTTTCAGTGTTGTCAGCAGAAGGGGTCCCCAGGGGCCCCCCAATAGGACGCGGGTGGGGCAGCAGTGCCTCGGCCACACTTCTCCTCCACCCTAGGAGCCTCCCCAGAGCCCTGCTAGGCTTCGTCCCCAGGCACTCCTAGAACCCAGGTATCCGGGCTAGCTGGCCCTTCCCTCCTCCTCCCCCGCCCCATCCACCCAGACCACAGAAGGCTGGACAGCCGCGCAGTGGTGGGGATCGTGGACGGAGCTTAGTACCCTGGCTGCAGGGCGCTTGGGCGGGGGAAGAGGCCCCGCCCACTCTCCCTCTCCCTTTGCCAATGGAAAAGCTCGCTGGAGAGCAGGCGTTCCCAGCCTGCTCTACTCCGGAGGCAGGAGCAGGGCACTCTGGGAGTTGTAGTCCTCACACCACTCAGGTGACCACTGTGCTGAGATAATTGAAGAGGTGAGGAAGCTGGCGGGAAGGTGGGTGTAGCCGCTTCCAAGGCAGGGGAAAAGCAGAGAGTAAGCAGGAGTGACTGGGACCAGGCAGATCACACAAACCCAGAAGCCCTACTCTTTCACTGACTTCCCACTCTGACCCCATTTTTAGGTCCCTACTCTGAGCACAATGGACCAGCTTGGAAGCTAAACATCTTTTTCTTTTTCTTTCTCTCTCTCTTTTTTTAAGCCAATTGTATTGAGAAAGTGATTAACAGAGTTGAAAACTCTGAGCAGATGAAACCATGCCATTTTTCTAAGGTTGGAAGAAAAGATCAGGAGAAGCTAGCTGGCTCCTGACCCATCCTCCTAGACTTGAATCCTCAGGCCTAAGACTTCTCCCATCTTCCCTCATACTCATTCCAGGGACAGAGAGAAAGAGGGGCAGAGAAAGAGAAAAGCAAACATGTGAGTGTGAGTGTGTGTGTGTGTGTGTGTGTGTGGAGGCGGTGGGAGGCAGACATTAGAGACTCACAACTTCCAGCTTAGAAAAACCAGTCTCCCCAGTCCAGATCTGGACCAAGTTCCCCAGACCCAGGGTGGGGTCACAGCCTTACAGCCAATGAAGGTAAATCCAAGTGACTCAACTCTCCCCTCCCCAGGCCCTTATCTCTGGAAGCCAGCGCTTCCACCCACCCAGGCTGCCGGGCGGATCTGCCCTCACTCCCTGTCCCCATGCTCCGGCGGGGGAGCCATGATGGGGATCAGGGACAAGCCCAGCTGACCCCTGTTCTTTCTGCCCAGGAGGACCATGCGGCAGTAGCAGCCATGCTGCCCTTCCTTCTGGCCACTCTGGGCACCACAGCCCTCAACAACAGCAACCCCAAGGACTACTGCTACAGTGCCCGAATCCGCAGCACTGTCCTGCAGGGCCTGCCCTTTGGGGGTGTCCCCACTGTGCTGGCTCTTGACTTCATGTGCTTCCTTGTGAGTGCCCACACACTATCCCCCCACCAACCCCGCACTTGGCATCCACACCCTGTACATAGCTCGCTAACACCTGCTACCCTAACCACTCCACCTGACTCTGACTCCCCAGGCTTAACTGCGGGAGGGGTCCGCATCACCCAGCCTGAGCCTAGCCCCTGACCATCCACCCAAGCCAGGGTCATCCCTTTCTAAGACAAAATCCCAGCCCCTCCGCCCCTGCTGTCCTGGCTTGTCCAGTGGGTAGACAGTCTGTCTGCCTGCCAACCATTCCCTCTGCCCTCAGGCACTGCTGTTCTTGTTCTCCATCCTCCGGAAGGTGGCTTGGGACTACGGGCGGCTGGCCTTGGTGACAGATGCAGACAGGTAAGGCTTTGGGACTCTCCCTTACCCGTACACACACACACTTACTTCTCAGGGATAAGAGCCAGCCCTCTCTCATCCCCCTTTGTTGGGGGGATGAAGAGGGACCAGTCCCAGAATGGACATGGGGGACATGAGGGCATGGGGCTCTGGCCTTTGCCAGTCCCTGGGGGCCCTCCCCCACCACCCTTGTTAACCCTGTCTGTTCTCTGTCCCCAGGCGTCGGCGGCGGCAGGAGAGGGAGCGAGTGGAACAGGAATAGTATGTGGGGCACCTGCCCCCTCATCCCCACTAAACCAGCTTTCTCTTTTCTTCTCTCATGCTTATCTTCTCTTCCTGCCAAGTTACTGGTTTTTCTTTGCAGTTTTCTCCTCTGCAGGCTCGTGTTTCGGGTTAACACAGGCGGTGTGCTTTGCAGAGCAGGGTCTCCCCAACTTGTCTCTGCCTCACTCCCCCATCTTCCCGTCTGGCTTTCAGCCTGAGAGAAGCCCCTCCCTGTGTGCCCTGCTCTCCTGGTGACTGGGCTGGAGGGGCGGTCCTCCAGGGAACTTACAGTACACTCACCTGTTGGTCACAGAGACAAGAGGGGGCGTCACCAGTGGCTTGCCATCCTCTAACAACTAGTTCTTCATATTTCAGGGTTCCCTGCTCACCCCTTCTGGAGGCCTGGGAGGGGGGCTTTCCATGGAGCCCCGAGTCTGGCCTTTCAGGTCACATCATTGTTTCTGCCTATAGGAGTGGCGTTGGAGTTTCGGCAGCTGCTGGGGTCAGGAAAAGGGGAGGGTAGGGGCCCACCTGGGGAACATCCCCCAGCCCCCTATACCCCTAGCCCTTCTGGGGCTCTCCTAGTTCATCCTTTCCTTCAGCTCCCCATCGCCCTGTGCATAATATTGGCTCTCTTGCCCCCCCATTCCGTCCCCTGCTGGTCAGCTCCAGAACTGCAGGGCCTGCTCACATTCTTACTTCAGCCTCCAGGGGTAACGATGAAGACACTGTCTTCTCTGCTCACTGCCCTGTGCTGGTACCCCCCAGGCCTCCTGAACCAAAGAGGCGGATTTCAGGGAGGCAGGGAGAAGGCACTCATTCCTCCCTGCTTCAGCCTCTGCGCTTTCTGTGCCTTGTCTAGCCCCTGGAGACCTGGAGTGGGAGCCCCCCACTTCAACCCTGCTCCCCAGGAGCTCAGACTCACCAGGGTCTCTGATCTCTCACCTCCCCAACCCCCAGTGTGGCCTCAGCTATGCACGGGGACAGTCATGACCGGTATGAGCGTCTCACGTCTGTCTCCAGCTCCGTCGACTTTGACCAAAGAGACAATGTGAGTGCCCTCCCCCAGACCTGTTTGCCTCCTGTTCCTCCTCCAGGGTGGGGGGCTCAGCAGCCTTGGCCTCCAGTGGTACAGGGTCAAGGACCTATGGAATGTGACCTTCTCCTCAGCAAGGGTAACGCTTGTCTGAGAGCCGCAGGAAACCCACCCAGACTTGGAACTCCTGGCTCTGGGCTCCATGCTGACCCCCAGGCTAGCACCAGCCTAGCATCACACATCCCAAATTTTGTCCCACATTGAACTCTGTGCCTGTCCCCCCACCCCCCGATTAATCCTAAGGACCCCTTTTCCCTTAGGGTTTTAGAAGTAACAACAACCTTTCTGGTCCATCGAGCAAACATAGACTTCGTGTTGCTCAGAGATGGCAGGCCAGTGGCCTGGTGGCCCTCAGTGGGGTGGGGCCAGTTGTGGGTCATAGCTGAGTGACAGAGGCCCCTGTGGACAAAGCATGTACCTGGGGATTCTCAGCAGTCCCCAGACCTTCATTCACGTCAGGCCCAGCGCTTAGGCGTTACCTGCCTGGCCCCTGTCACTCGGCCAGCATGGGTGTCCTAGGTAGAACTCTGATCTTTAGGCCCCAGGATGGCCCTGTTCAGTCCAGCTTGGGCTGGGGGCCCTGGGGACAGCAGCTCTTATAGCAGCCACAGTAGAAGAAGCCAGTCAGCCTCCTGAGTTGGACTCCTGCTGGTGAGCGGCAAAGCAAAGGTATCAGCCCTGCCCACCCAGAGGTGTCTGGGTGGTCCCCAGGCTCAGGTGATGTCCGCTGCAGGGAGCAGTCCTGCATCTTAGCTGGAAGGCATCTCTCTCCCCGATCCTGGGTTAAGTCCGGCCCTTCTATCCGGAGGAAGGTGGGGGAGGATTCTCTCCATCTGTCCCTCCCCCATATGTCCCCAGCCTGCTGTCAGGGCGTGAGTTTCTGGCTGAAGGCAGGCCTGGGGGCATGAGGGTAGGAACTGCAGCTCACAGGGATGCGGGGTCCGGTCCCTCTAGGGTGTACTGGAAGAAAGGCGGCAGGAACTCAGGCAGTTTGGCCCGCCCCTCTGCTGTTGGCAGCCATATTGCAAATGCTTGTTAGCTACAGGTCTGGAGGGCCCCACTGCCCTCGCTGGAACCCTGAGTCCCACCCATCCCTCCCCTGACCCACACAGCTTCAGGCCTTCCTCTGTTGGCGCTGCCCCATTGGCTTTTTGCAGGGATGTACAGCTCTGGGCACGAGATCCACAGATAGCCCAGTTTGCCCTTAGTCCTTTTCTCCTTTGGGGGCTGGCACCTTCCCTCTTGCCCTCTGGGATGCGCTGCTTTTGGGGGGAGGGGAGGGAGGTTGTGGAAGTTGTGCCAAGGTGGGCCACAGCCCAGAGGTGGTCACAAGCATGGGGTGGCTGGGATTCGAGGGAGAAGGGGGGTTCGAGTTGGAGGGGTAGGGACTCCAGCTGATAGCCCTCTGTCCCCTAGGGTTTCTGTTCCTGGCTGACAGCCATCTTCAGGATAAAGTAAGTGAACAGTCTTCAGACTCTAAGGAGAGAGAAAAACAGAGAAACTCGAGAACCTGTCACTTCCCCACAAAGTCCAGCCGCCAGCAGCTTTGAGGGCCTTTAGTGCTCCCAGCCAGCCCAGCTGCCTGCTCCCTACTCCAGGAGGCCAGGCACTGGGGTCCCGGCCTCCGTTGTCCCCTGAGCTCGCCTCACCTTACTCCCACCCTGTCTCCTGTGTGCCCCCTGCCTGGTGGGCCCACTCTGCCCGCAGCTGTCTGAGCCCCTGCCGCCCCCCCCCCCCGAGGGCAGAGGCTGGAGCCCCCCCCACCTCAGAGCCTCGCACAGCCAGCGGGTGGGGGCAGCAGGCAGGCTGGGAGCAGCCAGCAACAGGCAGGAGCCAGTATCCAGCAGGCAGAAGTCAGGAGATGGAGCCCGAGTGCAGCAGGCAGGCAGTGAGCGCTGAGAGAGGCAGGAGGCCCGGACAGGTCAGCACCGCCACCGCCCCGGCCCCTGCTCCGGTACCCCACGCCTGTGCTTCTCCAGCACCCATAAGGCACCACTGTGGCCCCAACCCAGGTCCTCTCTCCGTTTCTACCTCTCCCACCAACCTGCCTCTCTCCCTCCTCACCTGCCCTTTCCATACCCTTCTGCTTCACATCTCTCACCCTGTCTTCCTCTCTCTGCAGCCTTCCCCGTTGCCCTTCTAGTCCTCTCCTCTCTCTGTCTTCTTCTCCCTTCCTTCCCCTTCCCTCTCCTTTTTTCCCCACTCCCTTCCCAAAAGAGAGGGGGCCCAGAGATCCCACCCCACCCCCACAGTGGTGCCAGACCAGCAGGGGCTGGGGGGACATGGGGTGGGGGCGGGCAAGGCAGGCAAACTGTGACCCCTCGGCTGCCCCGGGCCTCACCTCTGTCCTCTGCCACCCCTCACCTGCAGGGATGATGAGATCCGGGACAAATGTGGGGGCGATGCCGTGCACTACCTGTCCTTCCAGCGGCACATCATCGGGCTGCTGGTCGTTGTGGGTGTCCTCTCTGTGGGCATCGTGCTGCCTGTCAACTTCTCAGGGGACCTGCTAGGTCAGTGAGGGCCAGGATGGGGGGTGGTGGGAACAGAGAATCGGGGGCAAGAGGATCCGTGTTCTGACCCCAGCATCGTCCTCTCCCTCTTCTTACCCCCTCCCCAGAGAACAATGCCTACAGCTTTGGGAGAACCACCATTGCCAACCTGAAATCAGGGTAAGGTGGGGAAGCCGGTCAGGGAGGTCAGGGTCTGCACCAGAGTCTAGCCATGACAGGGAGGGGTGCAAGGGGGCACACGGTAGGGAGAGGTGGCTGAGGCTGCCGACGAGGCTGTGGGACCCCAAGGATTTGGACTGGAGACAGAGGAGGTGGAGGTCTGTCAGGGAGCCCCAGGGATGACCAGACCCAGAAGTAGCTGTGTGACCGCAGGCCAAGGAAAGATGGCAGCAGGCAGTTGGGGTGGGAGGCAGTGTAGCCAGTGGGCAGGGCAGCAAGAGATGACCTCTTGGGGCCATTTCAGCTGTAGTGGAATAATCTTGGGGCCTGGACAACATGGAGTGTGGGGCCTGCCCCAGGAGGGGGTCCATGCCCAAAGTATTGGGGCAGGAGGAGGGCCCCGTACCAGGGCTGAATTCACAGCGGGAGCTTGGGGGCTATCTGAGTGCGTTGCCATCCCCAGTGGCTCCGTGTCCCCCTCTGCCCTCCCAGGAACAACCTGCTGTGGCTACACACCTCCTTCGCCTTCCTGTACCTGCTGCTCACCGTCTACAGCATGCGGAGACACACCTCCAAGATGCGCTACAAGGAGGACGACCTGGTGAGTGGAGCAGAGCCCCAGCCTGCCCCGCCCCAGCCTCTTCCCTTCCATCATCTTTGCTCGCCTCAGCCCTAAGGGGTGTCTGTGCCGGGAGGAGGCCTCCTGGGTTCCCATCCTGGCCCCGCAGCTCGAGAGCCCCATTCACATTAAGTGACCTCCCTAAGCCTCAGCTTCCCTATCTGTAAAATGGGACAACAGAACCTTCCTGAGGTCGGAGGGAAGGGGAAGTGATGGACCCATGGAAAGCACCTGTGCTGTGCCTGGCCCCCAGGAAACAGCCATGGGGATGCTATGGTAGTGATAAACACTGTCGCATTTGTCACCAGGCCAGCCATGGCACCGGGCCCTTACGGCCTGAGGGTCAAGAGAGCCGGCCCCCCTATCCTCTCCCCCAGTGACTGCTTGGGACCAAGAGGCCAGATGGCTCTTTCATTAAGCTTGCTGCCTGATTTCAATGAGATACACTCTCCTGGCTTGCCCTGGGACCCGGCTTATCCCAAAGGCCTCCTCCCACCCTTCAGCTCCTTGTTCCCCATACCCTCCTGGCACATTCTCGAACCTCCTCCTCCGAAGGCAGACCCACTCCCCTCTCACCCCAGGTGAAGCGGACTCTTTTCATCAACGGAATCTCCAAATATGCAGAGTCAGAAAAGATCAAGAAGCATTTTGAGTGAGTGGCCACTGCTACCCCCAACCCCCCGGTCCTGTGGGCCCTTCTTCGACGTTCAGCCCCTTAGACTCCTCCTGCCCTCTCACTGAGGTCTGGGGCTGATGCAGGGATGGAGGTGAGACCATGGGAAAATGACATGAGTCCAAGGTATTCCAGCACTTGGGCTGGGTGAGAGGCACCTGCCAGAAGAGGGGAAATACAAGAAATACTTGAAAAGTGAGAAAAGTGGGGTCCTATCCCCTCCCCTGTCACCTCCACCCAGCTTGAACTGGGTTATGGGTTGTTGACTCGGGGTCCATGGGCCCTTTGAGGTGTGTGGCTTCAGACTTCAATGTGACATTCTGAGGTTTGTGTGCAGACCAGGAGGAAGGAGCTTTTTGGCCTTCGTGGATACTGAGGAAGCCCAGGTGTGCATGTTCGCTGAGGCTCTTTCCAGCTCTGGGGCTCTATCTTGTGAGGAGGGGAATACCCTCCTCCAGGAGTGCCATGTGACCGGGACAGTGTGTGGACAGGGTTAGGGATCCTGTCATACATTCACTTGTACACTCAGCAGACTTTCTCAGATGATGCCAGGCCAAAGCACTGCGGTGGGCCTTGGGGCCATAAAAGTGAATGAAAAGTCATTAAGCTCTCGGGGGTTCCCCTGGGGAAAGTGGGCCTTAGGAGCCAGTGCGGGGTCTGATGAGAGTTTAGTCTGAGGTCGGTCTGTGGCCAGAATTAGGAGTTGGCCAGTGGCCTTGATAAGGGACCTTGGTGATGAGGATCAGGACTTCGAGAGGTCTAGCCTGGATCGGAAGTCGGTTGTTCTGGATCAGAACCGGACTGGGAGGCAGTGTCTGGCCAGGGTCAGATTGCAGACCCCTGGGCGGCCCACCGATGCGTGGTTTGTGATCAGCAATAGCGGATGGATACTCATTCATTCAACACACCTGTCTTGTCACCTTCTATACCCCACACGTAAACAAATTAGAAACGGGCTCTGCCCTCCCAGAAGTAACAGAACAGCGGTCAAAATTAGATCATCTTCAGTCAGTACAAGAGCGACTTGGGATCCTATCTGGAGTCCGAGCCGTGATCAGCATTAGGGGGCAGTCTGGGTCAGGATTAAGGACAGCGTGTGCTCAGAATTAGGTGACATCTGAATATTATTGTCCTGTTGGAATCAGCTGTCGGCTTGGACTGGTAAGCCTTTAACAACCCGTACTTCCTGGGTACCTGCGGTGCGCCTGCCCTGGAGTCGGGCTGGGGTTTCAGCAGTATACAAAAAAAAAAGCACCTCTTCCCTCAACTCCTATCCAGGTAGACGAGGCGGATAATAAACAAACAAACTAGTGACAGACATGGCGTCAAGCAGGGGTAGGCGCCGAGGAGAAAACCAAAGCAGGGAGAGGGACAGAGTGAAGGAGTCAGGAAGAGGTACCGTTTCCAGCAGGGTGAGCTGGGGGGACTCCGAAGGGTCCTGCCTGCAGTGAGGAAGTAAACCCTGAGAACCAGGCATCTATTCAGCACTGGGTGCTGTACATATACTGTGTGTTTCATACCAGACCCGATGGGTGTCCGTGGGGAACTCGGAGTTCGGCTTGTCTGTTTCAGGGGTCAGCTTCTGGTTTTGTTTAAGAAGCAGACTGTGATTAAATTTAGTGGCCAGCCTTTAAGCAGGAGTGGGGGAGACTGTGGTCCTAATTGGGGTTTGGGGGATTGAGGGGGTGAGCATGAGGGAATGACCATCTCATAGATCCATTCGTTCAGCACGTGTTTACTGAGCAGCTACTAGGTCTAAGCTGTTGGCCCAGGCCTGATGGATGGCGGCAGGCAAGTGGGCGGGGTCCCTACAGACGATGATGGTGGACTGTGTTTCAGGGAGGCCTATCCCAACTGCACGGTTCTTGAAGCTCGCCCATGTTACAACGTGGCTCGTCTTATGTTCCTCGATGCCGAGAGGTAATGGGGGGATGACACAGGAGGGGCCCCTGCCTTTTGCAGGGGGCATCCTGGCTGCCCCATGGGAACCCGGCTCCCTTCCAGGTGTTTCCCAGGGCATGTGATTTTAATCTGAGGACATATCCTTCTTCAGCTGCAGTATAAGAAACTCAGGCCAAATCATAGAAAGAATTTCTGGCCCTTAAGGGACGGGTGGGAAGACCCTTGAATAGAGGCGTGTCTGAACCATGTGTTCTAAGCTGATCCAATTGTAAGCTCACCCCTGTCCTTAGGGAGTGGACATAGACGACCCCTGAGCTGAGCTCCCTACCAACCCTCCCTGCCATTCCTGGCCCCAGGTTGGGCCAGTGGGTGACTGGGTACCTGGGTCTCACAGGAAGAAGGCAGAGCGGGGGAAACTCTACTTCACAAACCTCCAGAGCAAGGAGAATGTCCCCACCATGATCAACCCCAAACCCTGCGGCCACCTCTGCTGCTGTGTGGTACGAGGCTGTGAGCAGGTATGAGGTCACTCTGGGCTCCCAGAGCTCCAGCTGGGTATGGGGAAGAGGTGGACAGATCCTGGGAAGACCAGCCACAGTAGAGATGGACACATTCCAGACTTGGGTCCCCTGACCCCAAGAACACGCACACAAACAGGCCTTGCACATAACCAGCCAAAGGTAAACAGACTCCCAGAGCAGGCTAGGCCCCAAGGTGGGGTAGGGTTGGGGGGCCTGGGACTGGGAGCAGAGTGCAGCCCTGCCCTCAGGGCCCCACCTGTCCCTACAGTCCTTGAAGCCCCGGTTCCCCTATTGGGTTCGTCCCCATCCGTGCAGTGACTCAAGTTTACAAACCCCAAATCAGAAGGGCTCAGCCAAGAGAACAGCCTTGTGCTGTATTTACCAACTCTGGGGCTTTCGGTGAAGTTTCTCGACTGCTCTGTGCCTCAGTCTCCTCCTCTGTAAGATGGAGCTAGTGGCACCTACCTCCGGATTGCCGTGAAGGTTACATAAGTTAATGCGTAGAAAGGCTAGAGCAGCACCTGGCCTGGAGTAAGGCCGGGGTCAGTGCCGCCAAGCGTGCCGGGGAGCGGCCTGGCTCTCTGACCAGAGTCCCCCACCCCGCCCCCGGCTCCCTTACCCTCGGCAGGTGGAGGCCATTGAGTACTACACGAAGCTGGAGCAGAAGCTGAAGGAGGATTACAAGCGGGAGAAGGAGAAGGTGAACGAGAAGCCTCTTGGCATGGCCTTTGTCACCTTCCACAACGAGACCATCACCGCCATGTGAGCCCCTGCCCTGCGGCCCATCCCCATCCTGGTGCCCTGGGGACTAGCGGGCTCCTGAGTCCCCGGGGCTCATGGCCAGCCCTTGGCAGTAACCAACGCCCCTTCCCCAGCATCCTCAAGGACTTCAACGTGTGTAAGTGCCAGGGCTGCACCTGCCGTGGGGAGCCGCGCGCCTCGTCCTGCAGCGAGTCCCTGCACATCTCCAACTGGACTGTGTCCTATGCCCCTGACCCCCAGAACATCTACTGGTGAGCACTGCGGGGCGGCCTGGACAGGCTTCGTGCGGCCTGGTGGCTGCAGCAGGGACAGGGGAAGGGAGGCAGGGCTGGAGTGTCCCTAGAATGACCCTCGCCTCTGCCTTCCAGGGAGCACCTCTCCATCCGAGGCTTCATCTGGTGGCTGCGCTGCTTGGTCATCAATGTCGTCCTCTTCATCCTCCTCTTCTTCCTCACCACCCCTGCCATCATCATTACCACGATGGACAAGTTCAATGTCACCAAGCCTGTGGAGTACCTCAATGTGAGACCCAGGCCCCATCCCACCCGCTCCGTGCTGGGTCCCAAGACACAGATACTAGGCCTCAGAGCCCTCTTTGGGGGGGCGGGGGACGGGGCGGAGGGGGAAGCCAGAATGCCCTCTGGTCCGGGCTAGCTCCGGTTCTGCTTGCCCAGCCCAGACCCATCAAGAGCTCCCTGTGACCACAGGCTGCAGAACCCTCTGGGAATGTCCTTGCCACCTTCCCCCGAGAGACACCACCCTTGGGTTTGCATAGCCCTAGAAAGATACCAGAGAAGAGAGTGAGCCCGGGCCAGTGTTAACTGACCGTGTGACCTCGGACAAGTCTCCTTCTCCTCACCCCCACCACCCCCCCCAGTCTCTCCAACAGAAGAACAGAGGTTCAGACTTCAACACTGGCTTCCGAGCTTAGATTCTGATGCCTTTTTCAAAAGGACTCTTAGGTGAACCCCAGTGTGGAAAAGCAAGGCTGCTCAGATGGCCATAGAGTGAGGGGTTATTTCCACCAGCTCCTCCCTCGCTCCTCCTGCCATGCACACAGCATACCTTCTTGGAGCCTCAAAGTCCAAAGTCAGACAGTTTGAAAATTCCTGAGTGATACACCAGACCCACTTGGCTTGGGTTCCCATCCCCACGCCACTGCTCACCTAGCTGGGTAACCTGCTGAATCTCTTTTTTGCCTTAGTTTGCTCATCTGTAAAATGGGCCAATAGCATTGTTGGGAAGATCCATACACATAAAGCCCATGATCAGTGCCCAGCACTTAGGAGGTACTCAGCCAATGCTAACCATGACAGTAACTCCCCCTGCAGTGGTATTCGTGGGCCCGGCCCCCACCCTCGCTCTGGCCCTGCAATGTTCTGGATTTCTGCCACGGGGCCCCAAGAGCCACGGGGCCTGGGTCTTAGAGGGGGAGGGGGCAGGTAAGCCAAGCACGCTAGACAGGGGCCTGCTAGACAGCCCCCGCCTGAAACGCCCCTCTGTGCTCCACCGCAGAACCCCATCATCACTCAGTTCTTCCCCACCCTGCTGCTATGGTGCTTCTCGGCCCTACTCCCCACCATCGTCTACTACTCGGCCTTCTTTGAAGCTCACTGGACACGGTGAGACACCGCACATGCCCTGCGCTCTCGGCCTCCTAGGTGTCTGGCCATCCCTGCTGGGAAGCCCTCTCCCCGTGGCCTCCCTGCCCCAGACAGTCCCAGAGCTGCCAGGGAAGGGAGGCTGGCCAGCATCTCACACTGGGAGGCCCCCATCCCAGCAGATACCATACTGGCTGGGGGAGCAGGCCTGGGGCGGGGGGTGCTGGTTCACTTGACCTCTGTCCTTGTGCCCCCTGCCCCAGCTCTGGGGAGAACAGGACCACCATGCACAAGTGCTACACCTTTCTCATCTTCATGGTGCTGCTCCTGCCCTCGCTGGGACTGAGCAGGTGGGTTGCAGAGGATGGAATGGGAGCTGGGAGTGACAGGGAGGGGCAGGATGGGCAAGGGGAGCAGTTCAGGCTCCCACTTCCCTCACAGAGCTGGGGGACTCATGTCTGGGGGGCATCCCCAGAGGCTCATGGACTAGACTCCATCTCCCCTGGTGTTCTGGGCCATTCCAGCCCCCCACCACACCTCTCTACTCCTCTCCAGCCTGGACCTCTTCTTCCGCTGGCTCTTTGACAAGAAATTCTTGGCTGAGGCAGCTATTCGGTTTGAGTGAGTGACCTGGGCCCCCAGGGAAAAAGACCAGGGGTGGGGTATATGCCTAAGACACACCAGAGGTGGGGGAAGGGGGCTCAGATGGCAGGGCAGAGTCATCCCAAGATGACACCACAGTGCTCAGGTAGAAGACGTGGGAGATGTCCCTGGGGTCTGTGTTGGGGCTCATTCTCTGGGAACCCATGTAGAGGGCACCTTCAAGGTATATTTGGGGCTCCGGAACCCACACTGGGGGATTTCTGTGACAGCCTATAGAGCTTGTATTCTCGGATTAACTCTAGCAGTCAAATTTCACACAGGAGACATCGGTAGTAGGATCTTGGTCATAATTTAGGAATGACTTGGGGGTACCCCTGAAGGTCTTTGGAGCCCACACTTTTAAATATCTGTGGAAATCTTGGGCTCACAACTCCAGAGTATTTATGGGGAATTATGAGGCTCATACTTGGGGAGTTTATGGGACACAAGTCATGGGAAGACCTCTGCAGTTTCAGGCTCTTGTCCAGAAGTGTGACTGTGGAATTCCTTATGGGGTACCTTTTCTCGGAAGCCCTAGGAGGCTGGGGGTGAGGGGATGGAGGGCCACGTACCATGACTGTATATATGGGCACAAGGTCTAAGGGTCTTGCTATAAGCCATCTGTAAAAATCTTGGGCTCACACTTGGGGTGTCACAGGCTTTGACCAAGGTTCTGGGGCTCCCCACCCTGGAGATCTCTGAGGAAGGGTCTGTGGAGCTTGCATTCTGGAGGTATCTGAGGCTCACACTCTGGGGGTAACTGTGGCTTAATTTAAGGTCTAAGGGGGTACATTCTGGGTATTCTTAGGGCTCACACTCTTAGGGGTCTTTTAGGGTCTCACGACCTTTGTGGGGATCTCAGGCAGCCATACCCTGAACATTGGTGGTCTTAGGGGTCCGGAGCGCTCTTCATGGTCTTTATAGGGCACAAGTTCTCGGGGCACCTCCGGGCTCACACCCTTGGGTTGGATCCACTCACACTGAGGGTATTGGACGTGTCTGTGGACAGTCTGTCGTCTGCCCTGGGGCTCACGCTCTGGGGGGCACCAGGGCATGGGTGCTTGCGGGCTGAGCTGGGGTGTCCCCACGAAGGAAGGTGCGTCGGGGACGGAGGTGTGGCATGCTGGCCGTGGGCAGGCAGCCGCTGGGTCGCCCGAGAGGGCAGCGCTGGAGCACTTGGTGCCCGCAGGTGCGTGTTCCTGCCCGACAACGGCGCTTTCTTCGTGAACTACGTCATTGCCTCCGCCTTTATCGGCAACGCCATGGACCTGCTGCGCATCCCAGGCCTGCTCATGTACATGATCCGGCTCTGCCTGGCGCGCTCTGCCGCCGAGAGGCGCAACGTGAAGCGGGTACGGCCGCCTGGGGCCGCAGCGGCCCACCCGGCGCCCCCTGGTGGGCCCAGTCTGAAACAGTAGCAGCCATGCTAGGGTGTGGGGGCACAGGGATGCTGGAACTTGGGGGATCCAGTTCCGTGGCCCTGGGCTATCCCCTTCTTCTCTGGAGCCTCAGTGTTCCTATATGTGCAACGATGGATCAACATAGATAACCCAGCCAGTCCTGACAGTCTAGTGTTCTGATGGGAGTTGGGGGAGGTCCGGGTCCCTAGACCTTTGCGCCCTAACCCCACACGAGGGCCCTGGGCATCCCATCCCCCAGGCCTAGCCACCTGCCAGCCCCTGATCTCTCAAAGGTCCCCCGCCCCTCAACCCATGGCCCATCACTGTACCCACCCTGAACTCCCTCAGCCTCAGCCCCTCTTTCCATCCGCTTCACCCTGCCCCACCCTGGATATTGGGTTCCTTTTCCCCACGGCTTCGTTCCTGGCTTCCTGCCCCCTCCGACCTGCCCTGCGCCCTTCTAGCCTGTCCCTCCCTCCCTTCCTGAGCCCTTCTAGCTTGTCCCTCCCTCCCTGAGCCGCCCTCCTGCCCCTCTCCCCCCCAGCATCAGGCCTACGAGTTCCAGTTTGGCGCAGCCTACGCCTGGATGATGTGCGTCTTCACGGTGGTCATGACCTACAGTATCACCTGCCCCATCATCGTGCCCTTCGGTAGGCACCGCCGCGCCGGGACCTGGGCCCTGCTCGGGGGGACCCAGGACCTCACCCGCTTCACTCTAGTAAGGCAGGCCGCCCCGAGTGGACAGGGCCCCGGCTGGGAGACCGGCCCCTCGGGCCTCCCGCCCGGTCCCTGCCTCAGTCTGGGGCCCGGCCTGGGGGGGTGGAGGGGGAAAGCCATCTCAGCTCAGGCTGGCCTCAGCTGATGTGCCAGGCCCCTGGGCAAAGTCACCCCGACATGGCCATACTCATCCACACCAAGTGCCTTCACTCAGCTGACATACTCAGACACATCACATGTCCCCAGTGGTGTTCCCACACATGCACACATTCACACTCCTACATGGGGTCCGCCGCTACACTTGGAGACAGCCCCATAAGCTCAGGAATGACCTTTGGAGTCCAGGGCAGGGCTGGGCTCTTGGTGCTCCCAGAGGTACCCCGTGGTAGCTGAGCTGTGCACCTCAGACTAAGCAGTTCTTCCTTCTGAAATCTAGCAGTTTCTCTGCAGCTGTCACCCTACTAGTTCCCTCCGCTGTCCACCTCATCATACCCTAACCCCTTAACCACCCTCCCTGGTTATCGAAGGCTCCAAACTCCCAAACTAACCTCATCCTTTCAAAAGCTCCCGTTCCCTCAGGCCCCAGGAAAACAGAACTTACCACATAATTTATACTCCTCTGTCGGGACAGGGTAGAAAAAAAAAAAAAAAAAACCATTAAGGGTTTCAAGAAGAAGCTCATTGACCCAAAGAACGGACTTCTAACAGTAGGATTTTCAGTGAGGGGCCATGGAAGGAGGTGGTGAGCCTGAGGAAGGGGACACTGTGTGCTCCTGCGATGGGCTTGGGGCTCTGTCCCGACTGGGGCTGGGACAGGAGGAGGGAGGCCAGCCTCTCAGCCGTCTGGGAAGGACTAGGACGAGCTGGGATGAACACACAGAGGCCCCGCGGCACTGGTTCCGAGATCAGGGCCCATGTGGCTTCCCCCAGGGCTCATGTACATGCTGCTGAAACACCTGGTAGACAGGTACAATCTCTACTACGCCTACCTGCCGGCCAAGCTGGACAAGAAGATCCACTCAGGGGCTGTGAACCAGGTGGTGGCCGCACCCATCCTCTGCCTCTTCTGGCTGCTCTTCTTCTCCACCATGCGCACCGGTGAGGGCCGCCCCGCACACACACTGCCCCGGGGAACACAGGGCAGGGTGGGGGAGGGTGCCATCCAGAGTGAGGCAGAGCAAGCCATGGGAGAGCCCGTGGTGGCCAAGGGCTGCAGGCAAGGAGCCCAGGGAGAAGCCAGGTCAGGCCACGGCAGGTAGGAATGCAGGACTGCATTCAGAAGGTAGCCGAAGTGGGGTGGTGGGCCCCCGGGAGGGGGTGCCCAGAGGAGAGGTAGCAGCCCCATCCTTTGCGTCCCCCCCACCAGGGTTCCTAGCCCCCACGTCCATGTTCACATTCGTGGTCCTGGTCATCACCATCGTCATCTGTCTCTGCCACGTCTGCTTCGGACACTTCAAATACCTCAGTGCCCACAACTACAAGGTGTGGGGCGAGGGGGGCAGGGAATGGCTGAGGGCAGAAGCTCAAGGGGGTGCAGGGGAGCAGGGGGCTGGGTGGGAGCTGAGGGCGGGGTTAGCAAGGGGACCAGGAAGGCATGAGGTTGTGATGGCGACTGAGGGCAAGGACAGCTCCCCACTCCCTGACTCATTCTGGACCCCTCAAGATTGAGCACACGGAGACAGATGCTGTGGACCCCAGAAGCAATGGACGGCCCCCCACTGCTGCTGCTGTCCCCAAATCTGCGGTGAGTACCCGGATTCATCGTGGCAGAGGGGGGCAGGGGGGCCAGGGGAGGAGTTGCTGACTGAGGCTCCGCCCAAAACCAGGGGTCCCACTAGTCCTCCAGGAAGTGAAGCCTGTTCCAGCCCCCAGGGCAGGGAGAGATCAGACATCACTCAGGGGGCTGCCCACCTCTCCCTCTGGGAGGCTCGCTGTCCTGCTTCCCAGAGACCCTGAGATCCCCCAGTCGGTCCCTCGCCATGGGGAGCAGCTGTCCACCCTCACCCTCTACTCCTTTCCCTCTTCAGAAATACATCGCTCAGGTGCTGCAGGACTCAGAGGTGGACGGGGATGGGGATGGGGGTCCTGGGAGCTCGGGGGATGAGCCCCCGTTGTCCTCGTCCCAAGATGAGGAGCTGCTGATGCCGCCTGATGGCCTCACGGACACAGACTTCCAGTCTTACGAGGACAGCCTCATAGAGAATGAGATTCACCAGTAAGGGGAGGGAAGGGCCCTGGAGGCCACGCCCTGCCCCCACCCCACCCGCCCCCCACGGACACTAAAAAAAAACAAAAAAAAAAAACGCTAATAATTTATTAGATCTAAAGCCCCTTCGTCCCCCATCCCCTGCTTTCATTAAGGTATTTAAACCTGGGGATCTCACCACTCTCCCTCACCATGGAGGGAGGGAGGGAACCCCAACCTCAGTGAGAAGAGCCCCGAGCCGGACCCGGGGCAAAGAGGGGTGCAGACAGGGTTCCCCCAGATCAGTGCCCCCCACGCTAATAGTGTGGTCAGGAAAGGGTTATTGAGAGCCAAGAGGGGTACCTGG
The DNA here is from genome assembly GCA_004024625.1 of Mellivora capensis. NCBI lineage: Eukaryota > Metazoa > Chordata > Mammalia > Carnivora > Mustelidae > Mellivora > Mellivora capensis. The sequence goes on from PISX010007416.1 coordinate 50,601, forward strand.
TGCCGTGGCTGGAGACCTGGGGGGGTGGCCCAGGCAGATCAGGGGCTGCCCTCCCCCAGTTCTTTCCTCCCTCCTGAGCCCCCCTGGGATCTGGCACTCCAGGGAAGTGGAGCCTCCAGCCCTGTGTGGGTTGCATGAGGGGGAGGGGCTGCAGAGTGGAAGGAAGAGTCTGGCCCCCAGTCAGGGAGGCGATTTAGGGGTGGGGGGTGGGCATGGCTGACACTGGAAAATGGGTTTTTGCACTTTTTTTTTTTCCTTTAAAATAAAAATGAAAAGAAAAGCTCTGAGGCAGGTGTCTGATTTGTGCGGCTGCCCTGGGCACGTGGGCTGGGGACTGAGCACCCTGCTCCATATCTGGAGGACTTGTCCAGTGCCTGGGCAGAGACTTCTGGTGCGGGACCTCAGTTTCTCCAGGGAGAGGAGAGAACAGGCCCAGGAGACTTAAGGGGAGTCTTGGACAGGAGGGGCCTGCTGCGGTCACACTGGCACCCCCATCCGGTATCAGCCCTCAGCCCCATCGCCGCTCCCTGCCCTGAGGAAATGGTGGGACTGCTCACAGGGACATAAACCCACTTTCTGAATCCCCAAAAGCCACACAAATGGGATGGACATTCAAGGAGAAAGGCCTGGCAAAACCACAGGTTCTCCACTGGTCCAGGAAGATGGCTTCCTGGAAGCGGAAGATCCCAGGAGGGCTACTTCTAGAAGATTCGGCAGGTGGTTCCCAAGGGGGGAGGCAAGAAAATGGGGCGACAGTAATCCACCAAACAATATTATTTGTTGTCATTGTTGCTACAACTTCTTGAGCAGGCGTTATGTTTCTGGAATTATGCTAAGTGGCTGTATTATGTGTTCTAAGGCATTTACTCCTCAGGGAGTTGGCTCTAGGGTCAGGCATGGGTTTGCTGTGAGGATTACATGAGATAAGATATGCAAGTGCCCACTTGGCCCAGCTCCTGGCCCATGGAAAACACCCCATAAATGTCAAACTATAATTAATGCTATGATCATTAATAGCACCTACAAAGTGAGTGTGGTTTCCCTCTTCTTATGGAGGCTCAGGGAGGCGGCTATGGGGTTTGACCAAGATTACCGGCCTGGAAGGAGTCTTAGGAAAAGCCCTTCTGAGCATCTCAGTGAGCCAGGTCCCCCCACCCATCTGTCCCTTCCCTCTCAGGAGTGCCTGAGGCCTCGAGAAGCCTCCTGCTGGACAAGTCTCCTGCCCAGCAAAATCTTACCCAGTCCCAGAACCAACCGTAATCCACCCTCTGTAAGAAATTTTCTGTGGCCACTCTAGCCCATCCCCCAGAGGCCCTCCCAGCCATGTGGCCGCACGCAGTGTCTCCTGCATGTCCAGTGGGTCTCCCGAGAGCCAGGAACTCCAGTCCCAGCTCTGCCACTACAGCGCTGTGCAACGTGGGGAAGGCCACCCCTCCCGTCCGCACCCATCTGCTCATCAATAAAACCAAGGAGTAAGACCAAGTGGCCCGAAAGTCCCTGAAGCACCCTGCCCACCCATCACCCACCACCCATCAGCAGGACCCAGAGAAGAAAGGGAGTCAAGGAACTCCCAGAGGAGGAAAAAGGAGAGACCCCAGGGGCAGGAATAGGAGGGGCAAGAGAAAAAAACAGGTATCACAAAGGCTTGCAGACAGGCAACCAGAAATGACCAAGAGCAGGGACAGCAAGCACAGAGGGGCGCCTGAGTGGCTCAGTGGGTTAAAGCCTCTGCCTTCAGCTCAGCTCATGATCTCAGGGTCCTGGGATCGAGCCCCGCATTGGGCAGCCTGCTTCTCTCTCTCTCTGCCTGCCTCTCTGCCTACTTGTGATCTCTGTCTGTCAAATAAATAAATAAATAAATAATCTTGGGGGGAAAAAAAAACACGGCACAGAGCCTGTCAAAGATCACCCATGCACTGACAAGGGGCGGGAGGTGCATGGTGTGCAGGGTTTGCCCACCCCAGCCTGCGGAGAGATGCCCTCTGCCCAACACACGCGGCTTGGAAGGCCCATGTTCCCTGGTGGGTAGCTGTGGGCAGCTCGGTCCAGGCCTCAGCCTTCACATCTTTGACAGAGCCACAGCCTTTCTTTTTTTTTTTTTAAGATTTTATTTATTCATTTGAGACAGAGTGAGAGCATGAGCATGGGGAGGGGCAGAGGGAGAGAGAATAGCAGACCCCCCTCCCCCCGCACTGAGCCAGGAACCCTGAGGCCACACAGGGCTCAATCCCAAGACCCTGAGAACATGACCTGAGCCAGAGGCAGATACCTAACCATCTGAGCCACCCATGCCCCCCACGACAGACCCACAGTCTTGTGAGATATGGACCTGCAGGCGGAGTCCCCAAAGTGCCAGCCAGTGGGTGGGCAGAAACTGGCTGTGAATTTGGAGCAGGGAGCACACACAACAAACAGGCCCCAGAGGGTGCAAACAGCAGTCTGGCCCTTGATCCCTCCATGAAACCCACTCAAACTTCTGACTGTTCAGCCAAGAAAGTTGACATCCAAAGAGAGAGGAATGACAACACCCTACAATTATTAAGGCCAAAATGAGCAGCGTGGTACCAAAGGCCTTCCCCAAGGTCATTGGATTAAACCAGAAACATTCCATCACCAGCTCTGAGGTGGGGAATAAGGTGTGGGCAGTGAGGTGACCCTTCCTCAGGTCAGATGGAAAAGTCCAGAAGGGCAAATAAGCCTGGAGAACTGGGTTTAGGGGCAGCGAACAGACAGGGAGGGGTGGGAGCCCAGGTAAAGGCTAGCTGGCACAGGCAGAACCCAGGTCAGAAAGGGGAAATTAGGGGCGCCTGGGTGGCTCGGTCGTTAAGCATCTGCCTTCAGCTCAGGTCATGATGCCGGGGTTCTGGAATGGAGCCCCTCATCGGGCTCCCTGCTCGGTGGGGAGCCTGCTTCTCCCTTTCCCACTCCCCCTACTGGTGTTCCCTCTCTTGCTGTGTCTTTCTCTCTCTATCAAATAAATAAGTAAAATATTTTTTTAAAAAAAGGAATGGAAAGGGGGAATTTCAGCATGCTCATTTGATGCACATTTTCTGAACCAGGATTGAATGTCCAGCTCCATGCTGAGTGCTGGAAAGGATCTCAATAGGTATCAGTGGAATCAGGGAAGGAGGAGGGAGGCCGCAGGGAACCCCAAAGTCCATCTCTCTTCCTCCCTTTACAGCTGAGGCCAACAGAAGATAATGGACAAGAGCTGAGGATTTAGGTTCAAATCCCAGCTCCGCCACTTACCAGCTGGGTGACTTTGGCCAAGTTGTACCATACTTTCTGAACAGGAAAACTACTGTCCTCACACAAAATAGTCCAACACCCAATGAGGGAAAGGGGGCTTTTCCTACACCAACCAGTTCTCCAGCTCTCCAGGCACCAGCTGGGTGTACGATGATTCCAGTCAGTTCTGACACTGTCCAGCTGGAGTCAGCATCAGATCCCACAAGGGCTCCATCCCACAAGACTGCCCCCACTGCAGATGCCCATCATGAGTCCCAGGCTGTCACCTGGACCAAAATCAGGGCTCTCACGACCCCTGTCAGGTTTCGCAATGGGCTATGACAACACACAGAACTCTGGGAAACACATCTCTGAGTTTCTTGGAAAAGGATGTATTAAAAGATACCGATGAATAGCCAGAAGAGGAAAGACATAGAGTGAGATCAGAAGGGTCCCAAGCACAGTCACTTTCGTCCCCGTGATGTGGGGGTACACCACCCTACCAGTGCATAAATGTGTTCATCAACCTAGAAGCTCTCTAGACCCCATATTTAGGGATGCTTCTGGAGGCTTCCTCATATGGGCATGATTACTTATTAACTTAACCTCCAGCCCTTCTCCCCTTCCTGGAGAATGAGGAGTGGGGCTGAAAGTTCTAGGCTTTTAATCATGGCTTGGTCTCCCTGGCCACCAGCCCCATCCCAAGGCTATCCCGAAGTCCTCCAGGAATGACCTCATTATAACAAAAGATGTGGTTATCTCTCACAAAATGCCAAGAATTTAGGAGCTCTGTGTCTGGAACCAGGAGTAGAGACTAAGGACATATTTCTTATTATGTCACCTCTGGCCCTCACCTTTCTCCTCTGTAGCGTGAGGATAAATGATACCCTGTCCTGGAGCTATTTTGAGGATTAAATAAGCAGAAATTTCTTAGTCCAGTGTTCTGCACATAATAAGAACTTAATTAACTATAATTAATGTTCTTAGAGATGAGGAAGTTGAGACCCAGAGAGAGGGGTGGAGAGGACTTTTCCAAAGTTGGCTTGAGACAAGACTCGGTGACTCCATTCAGTGGCCTGAGCATCTGCTCTGTGGCCAACACTCCGTCAGGGTGGCAGAAGGCCACCTGGATGACCTTGACAGTCCCCACCCTCAATGGCCATACACTATACTATAGGGCAGGTTTCTCAGGTCAGAGAGTTCACACTTTCCCCTGGACAGACGTGGCAGCCAGCCAGTGGCCTGGCCATACCAAGGAGAGTGTTATGGGTTGAATTGTGCCCCCCCCCACCAACAAAGATATGTTGAAATCCTAATTCCCAGTACCTCGGCTTGGGACCTTATTTGGAAATGTTGTCCCTCCAGAAGTAAATAGTTGAGATGAAGTCATGCTAGAATAGGGTGGGTCCTTGATCCAATACAGCTGGTGTTGGTATGAAAAGAGGAAAGACACAGAGAAGGCCGCATGAAGACACAGAGCCACACAGGGAGAGTGCCGTGTCAGTGGGCAGGTGCCTTTTGGAAATGAAGAAGCTCTTAGGATAAAAGGGTCAAGTTGGAGTGTCAGGGACAATCCCTTCCTAGAAGCCTTGGGCTGAAAGAGAGGGACTAAGACTCGTCCTCACTGGAGTACAGTGAGGACAGCCAGTCTGGTAGAGGTGTCCCTTGATAGGGGTGCTGGGACTCCTGTCCCCTCAGGGAGAGGGCCCTTGGACTGGTGGGGGGGGACCAGGCAGATCAAAAAAGGCTAGATTGCTGACCTCGCCAGCCTGTGGGGGACAGGGAGAAGGAAGACAGAAGAGGAAGGCAGCTATTAGAATATGCCACTGCCCTAGGACTCCCACTGCAATTGGAGAGTTCTGGGTGGGGGTGGGGGTTCTCCTCCCCCTCCCCCCAGAACCTTCAACTGTCAAGCCCCACGCTAGCCACCATCATGCTGTACTCCCCAGGTAGGCGCTGATGGGCCTTGTACCCCTCCTGTACCTCTGTAGACGAGGGCCTCCCCCTGGGGAAGGGGCTGTGCTCCCTGGAAGGTGACTCCTCCATGAGACTGGATGCTCCCTAGGACCAGATGGGCCTCTTCCTCAGACACCCTGCTGGTGGCCAGACACACAGGAGCCCTTCCTCCTATCTCCACTGAGAGGCTGGAGTCAGGGAGAGGAGGGAGACCAGTCACCCCACTCTCACAGCTGTCTGGGAGAAAGGCTTGTGTGAGGGAAGCCCCAGGAGCCGTGAGAGAACTAAAACTCAGGGAACAGAGAGAACCTCTCCCCGGCCCAGAAAACTGGGCCTCTTAGTCCAAAAAAGACCAGACCCTAAGAAGGCCACAGGAACAGGACTCTGGAGGCAGGCCTGGGGACCTGACCTCCGGGCCTGAGGGAGACATTACTGGGGAACGGGGTGCTCGGCAGAGTTGGACTGTTCTGTGGGGTGGGGGCTAAGTGGTGGTGGGCAGCCAGTCCCAGCCAGTAGAAGGGCCAGCCCTGCACCTCACCCAGCCTGGGGTGGGGGGTGGCCAGCTGGCCTCTGCTAAGGGGCACCCCCGGTCCTGGCTTCTTGGGCCATCACCATCTTTCCCGGGCCCTGGAAGTGTGGGCCTGGCCCAAAGAGAAGACCAAAGGCAGTCCTCGCTCTCCAGAAGTCCCCTGAGAAGTCTAGACAGTATCTTTCTTTCCAGCCAGCTTTAGAAACTCAGCTGTCCCCAAAACTGCAGGCCTCCGTCTGGTAGGGAAGCTGCAGAGCCCCTGCCCTCAGGGACAACTCCCTGCCTTCAGGGGAAACATGATACACACCTGGGGACAGAGAGCTTCCTCATCACACATGGCCATCTGTCTGTCCTTCTCACATCCAGCCTTGTCTGCCTGTCTCAGCTTGCCCACGTCCCTAGCCCACCTGACAGGGCTTGGGTCTGTCACCCTCTCTGGAGACATTATCGGTGATGACTGTGGTGGAGTGTGTGTGTGTGTGTGTGTGTGCACACGTGCGTGCCCACCCCCCACCCCCCCCCATCAGCCAGCGGAGCAGCGCATTCAGGCCCAGCCAGCAGAGGCAGAGTTTGGAGGCAGGACAGTGAGAAATGACTCCTCGGGATCAGTGGTGACCAGGGGACGGAGGGCTCCAGAGGGATGAGGAAGCTGAGATTTAACCTTCACAGCCTTGGTCTGCCCTCTGAGGTTCTCCAGTTTTCTTGGACACCAGCCCCTCCAGGGTCCTTCCAGACCCTGAGCAGAGGCCGGCACAGTCACTCCCAGAGGCAGCCAAGTCCGAGGCCTCCCTGAGGCGGCCCCGGTGGTGGAAGGGCACAGGGTGGTTCATCTCACTATGTGGGTGCCCTTGGGCCCCTCACTTAACCCAGGTCTCTCAACCTGGGCACCTGGCATTTGGGGCGGTATAACTCTGTCATGGGGTTGTCCTGAGCATGGTAGGGGCCCCACCAGCCTCTACCCACCCGATGCCAGGAGTAACCCCTGTTCCCCGGTTATGCCAACCAAATATGTCTCTAGACACTGCCGAATGTTCATTCACTGGAGGTGTGATCTCCCAGGTTGGGGATCTCTAGCCCTAATGCCTCCGGGTGGGCCCTGGGGTAGGCCTAGGTCACGTGGGACAGTCATCCCTGCCCAGCTGGCGACACGGGGTAAGGACCAGGTGATGAAACAAGACCAGTTCTGATCCTCATCCCCCTTCCGGGATGTTCTGCAGCGAGCCTCTCTGGACCCGCTTCACCTGAAGGGGGCTCCAAGGTTTGTCCCCCACAGGCCTCCTTCCAAGTCTTCCCCTGTTCTTTTTTTTTTTTTTAAGATTTTTATTTATTTGACAGAGAGAGACACAACAAGAGAGGGAACACAAGCGGGGGAGCAGGAGAGGGAGAAGCAGGCTTTGTGTGGAGCAGGGAGCCCGATGTGGGGCTTGATGTGGGGCTCAATGTGGGGCTCGATCCCAGGACCCTGGGATCATGACCTGAGCCCAAGGCAGCCGCTTAACGCCTGAGCCACCCAGGTGCCCCCTGTTCTTTGAGCAAAGAAATAAGTCACTTATTCCCCTGTTGCCCCAACACACCCCTTTATTCATTCCACCCCCAACCCCGGCCTGAGGGAGTGGGGAAGGAGCTCCTCTACTATTTCTAAGAAGAAGCCAGAGGGCCTGCGGAGGGAGAGAGAGGGTGGGACGAAAAGGAGAGGAAAGGGGAAGAATGCCCAGATTCCAGCAGCATACAACCCCTTCCTTGCCCCCAACCCTGACTCTGCCAGAACCAGGAATTTCTGGTGCACCCCACCCTCAGGAGCCCTTCAGGAAAAGGGGAGCCGTCACTCCCCACCAAGAACCTCCCAGTTATCCCACCCATCTGAGTGGCCTCTCTCCCCGGCCCCTCCTCCCCTCCTCTACAGCCCTCTGTGAAACTAACCTTGAAGGGGGATAGTCTGGGAGGGTCCTCTCAGAGCTCGCCGCCAAGTGAGTGTTCACTTCTGACTCCTCAGGGCCCAGCGCAAAACAAATGCTCCTCAAAGGTGGCTGCCATGAGTTACAGTTTGCTCTAAGGAGCTCACACCTAGACAGGTTCCTGCCTCCTTATGATCAATGATTCCTGGGGGCGGGGGAGGGGGAGGAGGAGGGGCTGCTGTATGATCCCAGTAGGAACTCAAGAAATACTAGTTCCCCAGCCAGGTCCCTGGGGGAAAGGCAACCAACATTTTCTGAGCACCTGCTGAAAGCCAGTTCACATAGGTTGCATCATTTCATCCGGAAACACCCTTCATGGTAGAATACAGCAGCCTCTTTATGCAGATGAGGAAATCAAGGCTCCGAGACAAAAAGCAACTTGCTCTTGGTCACACAGCTACTCACCCCGGTTCAGTGCAGCCCAGGGCACCAGCTCTGCTAAAAGGAATCAGCTGCATTCCAGACCCCTTTTCTAACACCTTATCCAGCCTGAGGGAGGGGAAGGGACTGAACAAAGACCTAGGAGGAAGGGAGGGACCCCCCATCCCTTCCAGTCCAGCCTCGGCCCCTGCACCGTGGCTCCCCCCTGGCAAGGCCACGAGTGATGGGTAGGAGCTTGGAGCAGCCTGCCTAGGTCTGCCCCTGCCTGACTGCTGCACACCAGGCATGCAGCCTTGAACAAGTTCAACTTCTCAGGGCCTTGGTTCTTCCCTCCCTAGCAGGGAAACAGAGCAATAACAAACCCAGCCCTTGGGGTTGTTGCCATGGGGCTTCCCGGAGTTAATGCATGGAAATAATTTGGAACCAGGTTTTGCAGGCAGTCCTCAAACACGGTTAACTAGTGTTTTTATAACAGCTCTGTAAGTGCTAGTCCCTTCTACAACTGGGGGAGACTCCTATGATCGTCTCATCACAAACCATAGGCTCCGTAGCAGAAGCAAAGGACAGGATCCCGAGTCCGTCCAGCAAACTCGCCCTAATCCTGAAGGCCAATGAACTTTTCTCAGTGGGGACCAGGAGTCTTCAGGCCCGAGGGACCCCGAGTGGACCCCCGAGAAGCCTTTATGCAGGGGCCAGGGCCTTTGCTCATGGCCTGCACCAATGCTCTGGCTTCCCTGAGCTGAGGTGAGCTCTTTTTGGTCCCCAGGCCAGTCGTGACCTCTGGGCAGTGCTGGGTTGAAGTCTATAGAGCACACCACTTACCGGGAATCTGGGGGGATAGGAGACTCTCCCTAATGGAACGGAGGGTCTCAGGGAGGAGCCCATCTATCCCTTCACAGGGAGAAACTAACATGCATGACCCTCCTCCCTTCTAGGAGTGCTGGGGCACGTCATTCAAAGCATCTACTGAGCCCCTCCTACGTGCTCGATGCAGCAGCAAACAGACAGAAATCCCTGTCCTCACTAGCTTTCATTCCAGGGAGGGAGACAAATAAATAAATAATAATAAATATATGTCTGCCAACATCTAGTCCATTGTGGACCAGAGCGGGACAGGGAGTAGGGGGCAGGGCAGGAGAGAGAAAACAGACTTGCAAACACAGATAAAAAATCACTATAGAGGGCACCTGGGTGGCTCAGTGGGTTAAAGCCTCTGCCTTTGGCTCAGGTCATGATCTCAGGGTCCTGGGATCAAGCCCCACATCAGGCTCTCTGCTCAGTGGGGAGCCTGCTTCCCCTTCTCTCTCTGCATGCTTCTCTGCCTACTTGTGATCTCTCTCTGTCAAATAAATAAAATATTTAAAAAAAAAAAAAAAAAAAAAAATCACTATAGAGTGCAATGCAAGGCATCCATCCATTCATTCATTCATTCATCCATCCACTGAAAGTATGTCTGCGCCCCTGCTGGGGCCAGGTACTATGTGAGACAGAGGGAACCCAGTGGTGGACAGACGAGCCCCCTCCTCCACCTTGGAGGGTCACAGACAAGCCAACTCAGAGCCGGTAGCGATGGGTGTCCCAAGAAAGGAAAGTGCAAGATGCGAGGGCAGCCCCAAACTCTGTGTGGGCAGATTAGGGGAGGGCTTCCCCGAGGAGGTGGCATTGATCAGGGCTTGCAAGGCAGAGCAGGACTTTCCCAGTGGACAAGGTGTGTGCGTGGGAGCAGAAATGATTCCAGGCAGAGGCACCGAGGCAGAAGTGGTCCAGGGCAGTGGAGAAACGGCTGCCTGAGCTTGAAGTTGCTGGGCCTCTCGGTGGCAGCCTGGTTTGGGTTTGTCAGGCTAACAAGGGGAGACCACAGGGGCATTCCTGGACCTAGGGAAGTCTCCAGGAGACACCGCTGCGGGACTGGAGAACGGGTGTACTTGCTTGGGGTCGTGGGAAGAGTCAAGGGGCATCAGAGAAGTTTTGCCACAACCGGCTCATAATCCCCTTAGTTGATGAAGACGGGAAGATGGTGGTAGTCCACGGGACTTCCCGCTGAGGAGAGGTGCTTCCCTCCAAAGGGACTGTCACGGAAAGGTCACAGGCCTTGTCTGGGGTCTGCACTCAGACTCCATCCCATGCCCAACGTGACCTTGGGCATGCTCCTTGACCTCCGGGCCCCTGCTTCCTCTTCTGGTCACTGAGAATATTCCATGGATCTTTCTGGAGGCTGGTGTGCCTTGCACAGAGCAGGCGCCCAGTGCTGTTAGCTTTGCTAGTGTAACTCTTCTCCTTGTCTGCCAACTCGAGGGACGGCGAATCACGGAGACCCCCTGCTCTTGCCTCTATGGAACTCAGCCCTCTGTGGGCTCAATCTGGGTCTCGCCCCTAGACAGCCTAGAACCCTCCCGCCCCTCCCTGGAGCTGCCCCTTCTTTTCCCCACTCTGGATGCCTCCCACACTGCAGCACCAACTGGGCTCTGTTTAACTCAGACCCGATCCTTCCACTACTCTCTGTCTCTATATAGACTGGCCTATTTGTAGCAGTTTACATAAATGGAATCATGTAGTATGTGGTTCTTTGTGACTGCCTTCTGTCACTTAGCACCATGTTTCTGAGATTCATATATGTTGTAGCGCGGATCAGTACTTCAGATCTTTTCTTCTTTTTGAGAGAGAGAACGCACGTGCACACACACGCACACACATACACACACACGCAAGTGGGGTGAGGGGCAGAGGGGAAGGGAGAGAGAGAATCTCAAGTAGGCTCCACACTCAGTGCAGAGCCCTCACGACCTGAGACCATGACCTGAGCCAAAATCAAGAGTCAGACCCTAACTGACTGAGCCCCCCAGGTGCCCCAGCAATTCATTTCTTTTTGAATGGTATCCTTGTATGAATGATATTCCATTGTATATGTGTTTCTCGTCTTACTGGGGCATTTATCAACTGATGGACGCTTGGGGTCTCCTTCCCACTTTTTGGCTCTTGCGAATAATGCCATGACCATCTGTGTACAAGTGTTTTATAGGAACGTACATTCTCCTTTCTCTTGGGTATATACCTAGAGGAGGAATCGCTGGGTCCTGGGGTCATGATCCTATGTTTAACTGTTTGAGGGATGGCCAGGGTATTTTTCAAAATGGCTTCACCCTTTTATATTCCCACCAGCAATGGATGAAGGTTCCAGTTTCTCCACACCCTCGCCAGCCCTCATGATCAGTTCTTTTTATTACAGGCATCCTAGAGGGTGCAAAGTGGAGGAACATTGTGATACATTTGTATTTCGCCTGGCGACTAATGGTGTCGAGCATTTTTGTATATCTTCTTCAGAGAAACTATCTATCCAGACCCCTTGTCCATTTTTGAACTGAGCTATCTGTCTTTTCATTGTGAACCAGAGTCCATTTTCACGGATCAAGGAATGGCGGCCCACATAAGCCAGAACCGACTCAGGGCCAAGGGCGTAGGCCAACACCACAATGCCAAGAACTTCAACAACCAGAATTATGAGGACCTGCAAGAAGCCTGTCTGAGGAGGGGAGAACTGTTCGAGGACTCCTTTTTCCCCGCCGAACCCAGTTCCCTGGGCTTCAATGATCTGGGCCCCAGCTCCAAAAATGTGCAGAACATCTCCTGGCAGCGGCCTTGCGTGGGTACTGGGAAGGGAGGCAGGGACTCCTTGGCAGAGTGGGAAGGCTGTTTGTCATGACACCCCCATCACTTTGATATTTCCGGTCCCCCGACCTCCTATCCTGACCCTGGATCAAGCCTGGGAACAGTTCTGGCTATGCTTTTTTTTTTTTTTTTTAAGATTTTATTTATTAATTTGACAGACAGAGATCACAAGTAGGCAAGAGAGGCAGGCAGAGAGAGAGGAGGAAGCAGGCTCTCCACAGAGCAGAGAGCCCGATGCGGGGCTCGATCCCAGGACCCTGGGATCATAACCTGAGCCGAAAGCAGAAGCTTTAACCCATTGAGCCACCCAGGCACCCAGTTCTGCCTATGCTTAAGCCAAACCTCTCAGAGAACCCCTGGGAAAGTCATTCACTAACCTTTGCTGTCACGTCCTACAATTCTGTCAAGCTGGTCCTATGGCCTTCCCCCTCAGGTGCCATGTTTTCCCCTAGAACTTGGACGTGGATGTCGTTCCCCAGGAATGGTGAGAGGGAGGTTGGGAGGGGTTGTCCTGGACCCCCTAAAATCTTTATTCCTTCACCACAGCAAATCACAAGCACTCCTCACTTCATCGTGAACGGGCTCAGTCCAACAGATGTGTGCCAAGGCGTACTTGGTGAGTGGGGAGCAAGAAAACCAGTGTGGAAGGCGGGGGTGAACTGAGGAAGAAGGCTGAGGTAGGGGGTGTGCCAGGGTGTCTTTTGAGTCTGGGGAGCTGGGACCCCTAGATTCAGATGATCTCTCTTCCCCTTTCACTCCCCTTCTGAGGAGAGGATAGGGAGACTGTCAGGAATATTCTCCCTGTTCCCCCTGGTGCAATTCCAGTCCCTCCTGCTGCTGTCTGGGTCTGGGAGTAAGCTGGGTGGTCTGTTAGTTACCCATTGCTAAACAATCAGTTGCCCCCAGACTTAGTGATTTAAAGCAATGACAAACATCTCTCATCTCATAATTTGTGAGGAACATAGCAGGTTGGTCTGGCTCAGAGTTTCTCATGAGGCTAGAGTCAAGATATCAGGCTTCCCCGTAGGACCATCTGAGTGTCCGCACAACTTGTTAGCTGTTGCCCCAGACAGAGTGATCCGAGAGAGAACAGAGAGGAAACCATCGTGCCTTTTGCAGCCTCCTCCAAGGAGGACACACAGGTCACCTCCGCCATATTCCATTTGTTCGAAGCAAGCTGGAAATCTGACCCTCACTCCTCACTCGAGGGGAAGGAATTAGGCTCCAGCTCCTGAGGGGAGGATTGTCAAAGAGCTTGTGGACATACTTTTAAGCCACTGCAGGTGCTAGGAGTTCCTCAGTCTGACGTATCAGATAAAGGAACACTGGCTTCCTCGGCCCACTCTCCCACGGGTTCCTATGACAGCCCCAAAGGATAGCCTCCTCCCTCAGGAAGGGTTCCTCCAAATCCTCCTTGTTTCTGCAGGGATAAGACCAGAGCCTGAGTTCTGTCGAATCTGTGCCAGAGAAAATGGCAGGTTGTGGGCAGGGAAGAAGCCAAGGAAACCTTAGGCCCCATGTCTGCCTCTGTGGCTCACTGGGCTGTGGGAGGAGAACCGGCTTCTTCCTGGTTATATGTCCTTTTGGCAATGGAGGATTGGAGTATCCATAACCTTCCCTCCCCACCTTCTGCCTCCCCTCACCAAGGGTACCCCAGGCAGCCAGGAGGCCATTGGTAATCACAGATGCTTTCCCAGTACCCGCGGCCTCAGCCTGGCCTGGAACACTCGCTCGGGGTACCATTGCGCCCGCAGCCCCACCCAGCAAGGTCTGAGGTACCCAGGAGAGAGAGTTCAATAGATGACCTTGACCTAGGGATACCACCGCTAGCCCCCATCAACACCTAGCCCCAGGGACCCAGCTGGGGTACAGACTAAGCCCCTTGGGTCTCCAGTATTAAGTGGGTGACATCAGGGAGAGGTTTCTTGATTATTACACCAATGTAATCATAGAGTAGAAATAGAAGGCAGGAGGTATGGGGAAGATGACTGGATTTGTTCAAGGGATGGGAGAAAACTGGCTATCAAAGCAGATATCCACAGCAGATCTTGGGGTAAGGAGCAAGACGAAGGCCAAATACCTCCTCCTCAAATCCAAAAGCCAAAGTATGTGGCTCTAATTTGTGAATCTGTTACCTAATAGGAAAGGTAAAGAGGCTCACACACAACCCCCACCCCACCCCCCAGAGCCTGTTGCTTCAGCCCAGTTTCTCCCTACTAGATTCCTTCCTGAACATTCCTCAGGGGGAAGGTCAAAGGAGGCGCATCTCTGTGGGGGAGGGGCCACAGAGGCTCTTCCTGCTCCTTTAGGGCTTGGATTCTGGGACCCACACTCACCTATGGGAGGGCTTGAGAGGCAACCCCCTTCCTGTCTTTCCAGGGGACTGCTGGCTGCTGGCTGCCATTGGCTCCCTTACCACATGCCCCAAACTGCTGTATCGTGTGGTGCCCAGGGGGCAGAGCTTCAGGAACAACTATGCTGGCATTTTCCATTTTCAGGTGAAGGATGATTTGAAAGCCGGAGTTGTGTTGTGGTGTGTGTGTGTGAGAGAGAGAGACAGACAGACAGACAAAAAAAAAGGGGAGGGAGGAAGAAGAAGAATGATATGTGCTTGGAAGTTGCCTTTCTTTTCTTCTTGAAAAATGACATTTATTAGGGTGGGCTTTTGTCTAATTATCAGAGAAATGTCGCTCACTAAAGAAAGCACGTAAGCTGGTTTTTGAAAGCCCAGAAAGAAAATAATTATCAGTTTGTGGCTCTCCTTCTCCTGCTTCTCTCTCTCTCTCCCTCTTTCTCTCCCTCCCTGTCTCTCTGTCTCTTTCTCTTGGTAGAAGTGTGTGTGCGTGTGCGTGTGTGTGTTTATGTGTGTTGTGTATATGACACTGGGAGTCAACAGTCAGTCAGGGTCACATTATTTTTGTAATCTGCTCCTTAAGTTTAGTGACATGTGGACAAATTCCTCACATCACAAAAATGTTTCTGAGAATCACAAGAGTTTTTTTAAAATCTCAGAAATCCTGAAGCCCAGCCAA
>PISX010007416.1:65447-89347 GCA_004024625.1 Mellivora capensis
GTGGTGGTGGACGACCGGCTGCCCACAAAGAATGGCAAGCTGGTGTTCGTGCATTCCGCCGAGCGCACTGAGTTCTGGAGCGCCCTGCTGGAGAAGGCATATGCTAAGTGAGTGTCCCAAGCTGGGCATGCCTCCAAGCCTGTCCTGAGAGCTGGCAGCTAGGGGGGCAACTGGAATCAGGGGAAAAAGCAGACGGAGGTCAGGGCATCCCTTCCTTCCCTCCCCTCACCCTCCCATGCCCAAGCTGACCTCTCTATCCTGGAGCACAAAAGTGCCCTCTCTGTGCCCACAGGCTGAACGGGTCTTATGAAGCACTTTCGGGGGGCAACACCGTGGAGGGCTTTGAGGACTTCACGGGGGGCGTGACCTATAGCCTCCAACTCCAGAAGCCCCCTCGGAACCTGCTGAGGATGCTTAGGAAGGCCATCGAGCGATCCTCCCTCATGGGCTGCTCCATCGAAGTAAGCCATACCTGGTCCTGCCGCAGGGCCTTTGCACCTGCTGTGGCTTTCACCTAGAAGGGCCTTTCCCCCAGAGAGCTGCATGACTAGCTCCTTCTCATTTACATTTCAGTTCAAATGCCCCTTCTTTGGCTTCCCTTCTCCATCTCCAAATCTAAATCAGTTGCTCCTAACTTCATTTGCTCTCTACTTTGTTTTTATTTTCACCTCAATATTTATGGTGCTCTGTCATGGTCTTACTTATCAATGTCATTATTCACAGTCTATCTTCTCCTGGCTGTTTCAGTCAGTGAGGGCAGTGACTTGTCTCGTTCACTGCTGTATGCCAGGACTCAGGGTGCTGCTTGGCATACTGTAGACGCCCAGCAAATATTTATTCAAATAATTAAATGAACCCAGACTACAGCCGTATGACTCCACAGTTGCATTCTTGGGCTTTTATCCCAGAGAAATGAAGACTTATGTCCACACAAAATCCCGCACACAAATGCTCACAGCAGCTTTATTCATCGTGGTCAGAAACTGGAAACAGTCTAGATGTCCTTCAATGAGTGAATCATTAAACTGTGGTGCACATATGCACATATGCCATAGGCCATGACTCAGCAATAAAAGAAAATGAACTATTGATACATGCAACTACTTGGATGAATCCCAAGAGAATTATGCTGAATGAAAAAAGCCAAGAGAGTTAGAGTTCCACGCTGTATGATTCCATTTCCCGGATGGTCTTGAAATGACAAAAATTTTTAAAGATTTTATTTTATTATTATTATTATTATTATTATTATTATTATTATTATTTAGAGACACAGAGAAAGAGAGAGAGAGAGAATCCCAAGTGGGCACCACACTCACCAGAGAGCCGACTTGGGCTCAATCTCACCACCCTGACTGAGATCCTGACCTGAGCCGAAGTCAAGAGTCAGACATTTAACTGACTCAACCACCCAGGCACCCCTTTTAAGATTTTTTTTTGAGGGTGCCTGGGTGGCTCAGTCATTAAGCCTTCAGCTTGGGTCATGATCCCAGTGTCCTGGGATTGAGCCCTATGTTGGGCTCCCTGCTCAGCAGGAAGCCTGCTTCTCCTTCTCCCACTCCCCCTGCCCTATGTTCCCTTTCTCACTGTGTCCCTCTCTGTCAGATAAATAAACAAAATTTTTTTTAAAAGATATTATTTTTAAGTAATCTCTGCACCCAACATGGGGTTCAAACTCACAACCCCGAGGCCAAGAGTGGCACACTCCACCAACTGAGCCAGCCAGGTGCCCCAAAATGACAAAACGTTTTTCAAATGAAGACCAGGGGCGTAGCTCCATCATTTGAGTGTCTGACTCTGGATTTTGGCTCAGGTCAAGATCTCAGATCCTGGGATCTGCCGGGCTCAGGTTCTGCACTCAGCAGGGGTCAGGGATCTACTAGAAGATTCTCTCCCTCTGCTCCTCTCCCCCACTGCCCCAATACTTACATGCTCTCTATCTCTGAACTGAATAAATAGATAAATATAAAATAAAAATAAAATGGAAGTGGAGAACAGATGAGCCGTTGTGAGAGGGCAGGGAGGAGCATAGCCAGAAGAGGCAGGCATGGTCATAAGAGGGCAGGATAGGGGACGTGACGTGTCTGGTGCTGGGCCGGTCTTGAGGTGCAGCCCTGATGGTGGGGTAGGGTACTACCCACGTGGTACAATTGCACAGAACATACACAAAGGACTACTGGCAAGAGTGGGGACATTTGTAGAAGACTGACATTAAGTCAACCTCAACGTCCCAGTATTGATATTGTACTACAGGTTTGCCAGATGTTACCATGGGGGGTTGGGGGGGGTGGGACTGGATACAGGATGCACAGGATTTCTCTGGATTGTTTCCTTTTTTCCGTAGGCTTCCTGCCCAGTGCGGGGCTTGAACTCATGACCCCAAGACCAAGAGTTGCCTGCTCTACCGGCTGGGCCAGCCAGGCGCCCCTCCCTGAATTATTTCTTACAACTGCATGGGAATCTACAATTCTTTGCAAATACCAGGTTTAATTAAAAATAAATAAATAAACTGAATCCCAGGGCACCTGGATGGTTCAGTCAGTTAAGCATCTGCCTTCGGCTCAGGTCATCATCCTGGGGTCCTGGGATCAAGTCCTGCATCAGGCTCCTTGCTCAGTGGCGAGTCTGCTTCTCCCTCTCCCTCCCTTCTCCCATCACCCTGCTCATGCTCTCTCTCTCAAATAAATAAAATATTTATTTTATTTATTTAAAAAATAAAAATATTTAATATTATGTTTAAATATAAATATTTAAATAAATATTTAAAAAATAAAAAATAAATATTTTATTTATTTAAAAAAACTGAACCCCGAGAATGCTCACATCTCTTTGCGGGCCCCAGTGCCTCTGACCGGATCCTGAATTCCTCTCCTCTATTCTGCAGGTCACCAGCAATAGCGAGTTGGAGACCTTGACCCAGAAGATGCTGGTGAGAGGGCATGCTTATTCCGTGACCGGCATCCAGGATGTGAGTCTGCCAACCACACCCTCCCCTGAGACCCAGGAGAAGGCAGAGAATCCCTCCTGCTGGAGCTCCCTGACCTTGGCCACCTCCTCCCACCAGGTCTGGTACCAAGGCCGGGCAGAAACCCTGATTCGGGTCCGGAATCCCTGGGGCCGGATCGAGTGGAATGGAGCCTGGAGTGACAAGTAAGTGTCCCTGACCAGCACTGTCAGGGGTGAGGGGCAGAGCAAGACAGTGCCACTGACAAACTGGCCAAGCCCTCCCCAGGAGATTCTCCATTTAACTCAGGAGCCCCACAAGGCAGGCATTCAGGGGTGGGGGAATCCCTTGGGGAGGAACAAAATGCCTCCTGAGCCCTGCCCCCGTCCCTCCATTGCCTGTCTCTGCTCCAGCGCCAGGGAGTGGGAAAGTGTGTCTCCGGACCTCCAGAACCAGCTCCTGCTCCGGAAGGAGGACGGGGAGTTCTGGTCAGTACAGCTTGGAGTGGGCTTCCTTCTGCCCCCCTGCCCTATTCCTTCCTTTCCTCTGCCACCCTCCCACCTGTGCCTTTGATGGAGAGGCTCCTTGGGCCGGGGGTGGGGGTGCTATGGGTGTGGGGATGCCGCAGGCTCCAGCCGTCGGCCCTGTTCCCCCCGACAGGATGTCCTACAAAGACTTCCTGGACAACTTCACACTGCTAGAGATCTGCCACCTGACACCCGATGCCCTCTCCGGGGACTACAAGACCTGTTGGCACACCACCTTCTATGAGGGCAGCTGGCGGCGCGGCAGCACCGCGGGGGGCTGCAGGAACCACCCAGGTGGGTGAGGGGACACAGGGGCCCCACAGATCCCACCCGGCCCTGTCAAGGAGGCAGGCCCGGGATTGGGCAGCCCGTCCACCTCCAGGGAAGGGCAGAGCCATGCTGACCTGCTTCATCCACAGACACATTCTGGAGCAACCCCCAGTTTAGGATTTCTCTCCCTGAGGAGGATGACGAGGACGACCCAGAGGACGACCAAGCCGTGTGCACCTGCCTAGTGGCCCTTATGCAGAAGAACTGGCGACAGGCACGGCCCCAGGGAGCCCAGCTGCAGACCATCGGCTTTGTCATCTATGAGGTGGGCACTCCAGCGGGTCTCCCTGCCAGTCTTGCTCCTTCTCCTGGCCTCACCCCTGCAACACCCTTCCAAAGGCCTTACGAATAGGAATGAGGAAGGAGATGGCACGTCAGGGAGATGAGGTTACTTGCCCAAGTTCACACCCCCAAGGCTGTGTTCTGACACCCCAGAGCCTGTGTCCTGATTCTCAGACCCTCTGAGCCTTTTCTGCACCATCCCCGAGTCTCCCCGCAGATACCCCACACCGAGAACTGACTCCAGCAGCCAAGACAAATCCCTCACAATGTTTCCAAAATCATACTTTGCAAAACCCTATAAATGACCATTTGTTCAAATAGTTATGGAGCCCCCGCTATGTGCCAGGCCCCAGTCCACTCTCCACTGGGGCAGTAGTGAACAAACATTGACACAAGTCTCGCCCTCCTTCTAGGCTGTGAACCCACCAGGTTAACAGCCATCAGACCTTCCTCCAGATATTTCCAAGGTTAGACGTGGTCCTTCAGGAAAGGCTATATTCTCTGCTTCCCACCCGAAGATCTATAGGGCATCAGCGTGTTAAAGGCTCTCATCATCCATATAGGAGAACAACCCATTTATCTTCGTCTAACCCACCTTTTTACAGAACTATGTTCAATGCTCAATTTCAGTAATCACCTATGAGCTTCCTGCAGGGTAGGAGTGTTATGTGGAAAATGCTTGCATTCAGGAAAATGCTCTCCTCTTTCCTTTGTATAAACTGTACCTTGCTCTGCCAAACTTAGGGACTATCAGTATTAACCCTAGGACTCTGAGCTATTCAAGCCCATGCCCCACCCCACCGCCAGTGTCCCACTGCCCTTAACTTCCCCCAACACACACACACACACACACACACACACACACACACACACCCTGGCTTCTACCGGCCTGAGGCCTTTTACCTTCACCATCCTGGGGTTCTGACCTCTCTCTCTCTTCACTTCCTAGGTCCCAAAGGAGGTACAGAAGACTTGGGGCTTGATTCTGGGCAGGCACTGCCCCACCTCTGGCAAGGGGTAGAATTCAGCCAAGGGCTCTCAGGGCCGCTGGGGGCCGCTGGGTTAGAATTCCAGTGCCCTGAGGCCCTGGGTGGGAGTTGGGACAGGAGATCTTCCTGGGATTGCCTGCCAGTTAGGTGGTGTCCAGGACTGGTCAGTTTGTGGCAACGCCTCCCACAAACCTTGCCCAGTGCAGCTTCACTTTTGGGGTCCGCCTCTCCTTACCCTTCCATGCCAGCCCTGTACCCACCTCCAAGGCTCATATAGTTTCAGAACATCCAGGATTTTCGCTTGAAGAAGGACTTCTTTATCAAGTATCAGGACCACGGCTTCTCGGAGATCTTCACTAACTCACGGGAGGTGACCAGCCATCTCCGGCTGCCTCCAGGGGAATATGTCATCATTCCCTCCACCTTTGAGCCCCACAAGGATGCTGACTTCCTGCTTCGGGTCTTCACAGAGAAGCACAGCGAGTCCTGGTGAGAAGCCCTATCTTGGTGCTCCAAGAGCACCTGCCCAAGAGCTGCAGGATGTCACGCTTAGGGAGCAGTCATCGGGGTCCTCCCCAGCTCCACCCCTATTTTAAGTCAGGGAAACTGAGGCACAACAATGAGGGAGTCCCAGCTGGGAGCAAACCAGAATCAAGACCCGGATCCCATGCAGCCTGTTCCACGTTCCTTCAGATACATGACATGACCTCCTCACGACCACCCCACTAAAATCCCTATCTCCCTGATCCCGGACAACCTCCAATGCTTCTTTCACTTTTGCTCAGGGAACTGGATGAAACCAACTATGCTGAGCTACTCCAGGAGGTGAGGGGATGCTGTGGGGTGGAGGGAGGAGAGGAAGCACCTGGGGAGTGTGAAGGAACTTTCTGGAGCGGGTTCCTTTCCCACTCCTTTCCCTGCAGGAGAAATTCTCTGAGAAGGACATAGATCCAGACTTCAAACATTTGTTTGAGATAGTGGCAGGAGGAGAGGTGAGAGGCTGAGGGCTGGGCGCCCGAAGGAGGTGGCCAGGGTGAAGGTGTCAGAGTAGAGGTTTACCGTCCGTCCCCCTTTCTAGGACAAGGAGATAGGCATGTATGAGCTACAGAAGCTACTCAACAAGGTGGTCACCAAACGTGAGTCTTTCAACCACCAGCCCCCACTCACAGCTTTTCCCTGCAGCTTCCTCCTCATCTCGACTGCTCCCTGCATCCCCCGCAATGCCCCGCTCACTCCTTCTGTCTTCCCGCCCCTTCCCTCCCTCACAGTCAGAAACTTCAGGACGGAGGGCTTCGGCCTAGACGTGTGCCGCTGTATGGTCAACCTCATGGATGTATCTTCTTATCCAGCGGTCTCCCACCCCTGACCCCCACCCCCAAGCTTGGCCCCCCAGAGGTGGCCCCTCTCTGGCCATCCATGCCCTTCTTCCTGCTGGGGATTCAGCTTTGAGGTAGCAACAGTAGCCCATTCTGGCTAGTGCTCACACAGGAGCCCCAGTCTCACGGCCCCCCACTCAGAGAGCCCCTCTGCGTCCCCGGCCCCAAGTTTCTCTCTTTTCTCCCTCTGCTGGCATCCTTGACCACCCTCCAGAAAGATGGCTCTGGCAAGCTGGGGCTCCCCGAGTTCCAGATCCTGTGGAAAAAAATCAAGAAATGGACGGTAAGGGGCGCCTGGGTGGCTCAGTGGGTTAAGCCTCTGCTTTCTGCTCGGGTCATGATCCCATGGTCCAGGGATCGAGCTCTCTGCTCCATTGGGCTCTCTCCTCAGCGGGAAGCCTGCTTCCCCCTTTCTCTCTCTGCCGGCCTCTCTGCCTGCTTGTGACCGCTGTCTGTCAAATAAATAAACAAAATCTTTAAAAAAAAAAAAAGAAAGAAAGAAAGAAATGGACAGTAAAAAAAAAAGCAACAACAACCCGCAAGGGTAGTTTATGGTGGGCAGAAAGGGAGGTCCTCAAGAGCGATGGGGATTAGTAAGGATGATGCTAGAATGGGAGCTCCCAACTAGACACACGCATACAGAGGACAGGATCTTTTTTCTTTTTAAGATTTTATTTATTTATTTGAACAGTGAGGGAGAGAGCACAAGCAGGGGGAGCAGCAGGCAGGCAGGCAGAGGCAGAGGGAGAGGGAGGAGGCTCCCCACCGAGCAAGGAGCTGATGTGGGGCAACAGGACAAGGTCTGTTGAAGTGTTGGTGTACTGGCCAGTCAGAATATCTAACAACCAGAATAACCCAGGCATTAGCTAGCTTAAAGGGTACATGTGGAGGGCCCAGTTGGGAGTGGGTCTTTCAGACCACTGACTCCGTTTCCAACCCCCTCTCCTCACCAGACGTCCCCTATAGTCAAGAGATTGGGCACTCAGGGAGTGGGCCCAGGCAGGCAGCCCTGGGTCTTGGGCAGCCCTTGCAGGTTACCTGTTCTAAAGCAATTCATTATTTCCACCGCCCCTCCATGCACACGGCCCGACCTCACCTGTCCGTCCCTTCAGGACATCTTCCGAGAGTGTGACGAGGACCGCTCGGGCAGCTTGAACTCCTATGAGATGCGCTTGGCACTCGAGAAGGCAGGTTAGCAGGGGGTCAGGAGGGGGTTTGGGGGCACGGAGGAGGGAGGAAGCAGTGGCCAGAGGGCTGGACCCCCCCACCCCCCCGCACTCCCCTCTCTCCCAGGCATCAAGCTGAATAACAAAGTGACGCAGGTGCTGGTGGCCAGGTATGCAAACGATGACATGATCGTGGATTTTGACAGCTTCATCAGCTGTTTCCTGAGGCTGAAGGCCATGTTCAGTGAGTCCTCTGCGCGCTCCCCACACTGGACTAAGGACCAGGGGCCGCCTCCTACACACCCACACAAGTAGCAGGGCTCCCAGACCACGCCATCTTAAGAGCACAGATGATATGAGTTCAAATCCCAGCTCTGCCACTTGGTGGCTCTGTGCCTTGAGCAAGTCATTTATGTCTCTGTGCCTCTGTCCTCTGTTCTCATCTATAAAATGTGGGCAACAATAGTATTGCCCTCCTAGGGCGGAGGTCCTGAATATAGGGATTTGCATATGGCTCATGGCAAGGCCATGAGATGTTCTCCTTAATCCCTTCCCCCCCCACCCCCGCAGAGGGTTATCTGGGAAGCAGCAAGAGACAGCTTCTTCCTCCCTTTCATCCTGCCTCTTGGGGAATGGGTCTTGCCAACCACAGACAGACCCAAAACCCTCCCCTTGCCTCCTCTCCAAAACAGCATACTTTCTATCCATGGACCCCAAGAATACTGGCTATATTCGCTTGAATCTGAACCAGGTACATGGAAGGGACCTTCTGGCACCCACCCCCACTCACGGCTCCCCCAGCCAGTCTGCCCACACCCCCTCCTATCCTTGGATCTGCTTTTCTCCCCCTAGTGGCTGCAGACCACCATGTGGGGATAGAGGAGCCCCAAGGAGCCTGGTTCCCACCAGCCCCAGCACTCCCATAACTGTGGGGCTTCTGGCCCCAGAGCAGGGGCCTCCTTGCTGCTCTGGGCTCTGCGGTCTCTGCTGATGGAATGGGCTCCAGCTAGTGGCCCCAAATGCCAAGCTTTTCTCCAGCGCCAAGCCCTCCAGCACCCACCTTCCCAGCCCATCGTGTTTCCCTTTCTCCCCAGCCTGCTTCTGGTGGCTGGGTTCCCCCATCTCCCTCTCTCTCTATCTCTCTCTCTGAGTATATTTTACCAAGATTGTCACTTCCCTAGTGTCTGTGGGGGCTCTCCACACTTTTCTGCTCACACCTACCCGCTGACTACCCCTCCTGGCACAGCCCCCCTCTTCTCTGCCTCACGTGGGGGGCGTTATTATAATAAACATTCCATGCCACTGGCTTCCATGTCTCCGTGTATCTATGCCAAGAGAATTCCGGGCGGGGATGGAAATCACTTCCCCAGCCCCAAAGAGGGGCCCCAGGAGCTCTCAGGGTGTCACCCTACTTCCAGGGAAGAAGGCAGGACTGTTACGAAACTAGAGGGCGCTGTTGACGGCTTTATGTGCGCTCCCAGGGTTGCTAAAAGCACAGCAGTCCCTCCCAGCTGACTGTACGGAGCAGGGTACCAAGGGGCAGCATCAAGAGGAGACAGCACTGGGCAAAGTTAGGGACCCACAGGGCCCTAACCTCTTCTCTTCTTTTGGGACCTGCAAAGGTGTTAGTGTGGGCCTCTCAAAGGTCAAAAATCCAACATCCACACCAGCTAGCTGATGGTAGAAATGAACCAGCCCTCCTGGGTGTGAGGCCCATAGAGTTGAGAACTGTGGCAACATATGAGTTCCTTCCTGCCTGAAAGGTGTTCTGTTTCAAATAATTTTTATGCTTAGAGACTTGCTGCCTGCCAAACTACTGCCCTCTCAGGAAGGATCAAGGACCTTGGAGTCTCTAACCCAGATCCTCCTCCCCCAGGCTCCAGCCTCTCCCTGCAGTGAGAAGCCCAGACCACCTACAGCAGCCCCTCAACTACACATCGCCCGCCTATCCTTCCAGATCTTTCTATGGTTTCCCCTCTGGTATCTCTGGCCTGGGCACCCAGTCCTGTGCTTGCAAGCTTTTTAGCCTCTTGGACAGAGACTGCCTCCAGATCCCCTTAGCTTGGAGACTTATTGACCTTAAATGCATCTAGATCCTTCCTGTGTCTGTGTGCACTTTTGTCCTGGGCAGGGGGAGGTGCGGGGCTGGCTTCGAATTCCTCCTGCAGCCCTGCACTGAGGCTTCTTTCCATTTGCACGGACATCCACCCACCCCTCTTATGCTTAGCTGGGGGCTGGGATTCCAACACCCTGCCCTCCACCCTTGGCCCCTGCCATCCAGTGATTGATTTCTCTGCACCAGCCCTGCCCCCTGCCTCCTTTGTGCCCTCAAAGATGAAATCGAGTCAGTCACCCTCTCCCTCCCCTGCTGCTCCCACCACTTCCCAGAAATCATCTCCACAGGCCACCCCCCTCTTCCTTCCTCTGCTCCCTGCAAATCTTGTCTGAGAGGTCACACTCTCTTAAGGAGCCTCCTAAAGTTAGGTTCCTGCGCCCCACCTTCTGCCACCTTTTCTCCCCAGAGTTGCTCTCTAAGGAGCAAAGAAAGAGGGCAGGGCAGGGATCATTTGGGGTGGCCTGGAAACTAGCAGGTCCTTTGAGGTTTGGAGAGGTTCTGGGGAGTCCCAGCGGGTTCTGAGAAGCCTGGCAAGATGCTGACCCCACCTCTTGTCCCTTGCCCTAACTCGAGATGCTGCCAACTTTGGTCTGGGTGGTTTTCATCAGTTTATTTTATTTCTCTGACAGTTTCCTTTTCCTCAACTGTGGACTGGCGACGTTAATAAAAATTTCACTGAGTAATTTAAAAAATCAAATTGGCTTTATGAACAGTTCATGAATCCAACAGCATCCCACCTAGCAAACAGAAAAAAGCTCTGTGCAGCTGTAGAAAAGAATGGTTTGTTAAGGCAGAGAGGAGGGGGAGGGGAGGGAATTATCAGCAAAGAGGGTATTGTTTTAGGTAAGGTCTCCCTTCTAAGGGGCACAGGAGGCGCGTATCTGTAAATTCCCTAGTACTGCCCAGGGACTTCCAGGTCGACTGGTTAGAAGTCACTCCTGGGGGGATTGAAATGACAAAGAGGTTAGGTATTAAGTCTTGGTTTGCTGATGTGGGGACTTAATATAAGTGACTCCATGTGGGACCTGTGATTTTCTTTTTAGCAATACCTCCTTTTGATTAGATTCTAAGCTTAACTGAGACAGGTGATCAAAATGTAAGGCATTCTACGACTATGGTTAGTCATAGGTTACAACTTCAGGTTCACAATTGTTTTTAAGTAATCTCTAGACCCAACATGGGGCTTGAACTCACAACCCAGACATCAAGAATCTCATGCTTTAAAAAAAAAAAAAAAAAAAAAAAAGTTGCATACTCCACTGACTGAGTCAACAGATGTCCCAAAGTTCATAATTTTTAAGTTCATTGTCCTCTTTATTGTTTTTCTGACAGTCTAGTCTTCAGGAGATCACATGCTGGGTGGTCAGCAGCTGGGAACATGCATTTAAAGCTTTAGAGAGAGCACAATGCACCAGGGAGGTTATTGTGATGATTATAAACAGGATAATCCCTAACAAGTCTGGAGTGCACTTCAGACCCAAACCAATGAGAAATAAGTCAAAAGGACACCCTGTGATCTTGTGCCCTTGAGTTTCAACTTCCCCAGAAGAGTTCATCCCAGTGCAGCAAGTGGGGTTGGCCACAGCTCAGACACCTCTTTGCTCGGAGGCTATCCTACTGTAAAGAACAGTTTCAGCTGGAGAGCTGGAAGGATTTGTCGGCCGCTATTGTCTTAGTGAGTAAGAGTTAAGGAGTTAAGAGTTAACTCCTTTAAGAGTTAAGGAGGGGTTTCAGATCATTTTTTTTTTTAAGATTTTATTTATTTATTTGAAAGGGAGAGAGAGCACAAGCAGGGGGAGCAGCAGAGGAGCTGGAGAAGCAGGCTCTCCACTGAGCCGGGAGCCGGGAGCCCGATGGGGAGCTCGATCCCAAGACCCCGAGATCATGACCCGAGGCGAAGACAGACGCCTAACCAACTGAGCCCCCCCAGACACCCCGGTCATATTCTTATTTATATTTCCTCCTAACCAGGAAAGTATGGCTCTGTCAAAGGGAGCAAATCCTGAGCTGTGAATGCCTCCTAGTAGGTCTTTTCTAACTGGAAGATGTAAATCCGGAGTCAACCAATTGGGGTCAACCAATGAGATGTCTAACTCCGCTTGTAAAACGTTGGGGGCCCAGTGAGGTGAGAAACCCTGAGAGGCATTGCCTGGCTGTGTCCCAGCCACATCTAAACATTCACAGGCCCAGACAGTGATAACTTCCAAAGACAAACCCGACAGGCCCCAAACCATTTTCACTAAAGTGGCGCCTTGAATGGACAGATAGGAGTTTTGGATGTCAAATCCAGCAGTCTGAAAGGCCAAGGTTACCTCCCTCGGCAATGGCCCGAGAGACACTGATGATGTCATCTTTCCAGACCAGTGCCGGAGTGAAAAAAAAGAAAGGTTTCCTATTCAGTTAAAGCGTGAGGTCTGGATCAGGCCACTTGGAGGAAGCAGTCCACCTCGATGTGGCTACTTCTCTTCCTCCTCACGTAGATGGGCGGGTCTCCTGGGCTGTGTAGGGCCCATGTCAGGTGGAGCCTTCTCCAGCTCCAAGATGCACATCCAAGGTTTAAGCCCTTGAAGTTTGGCTGTCATCTGGCTGGTGAGGAAGACCTGCCCTTACTCTCTTCCAAAGACGTTCAAGGGCCGTCTTTGTTCTTACCAGTTCAGTTGTATGATCAGAACGTTTTCAGAAATCTGTATTTGAGAGTGCTTGTCAGATTCCCTTCCATGAGTTCCTCTGAAGATAAAGCACAGTTGCAGGAAATCTTGTAGAAGTCTCTGAGTACAGCAATAACTACTGATAAATGATAAAAGACTTAAAAATGACCTCGGTAAAGATCTGATGAGAGTTCATTGTAATGCAATTGACAAAGACATGTGGTTATTTTTGGGACATACATTTTAAGATAGTAATTAGAATTACAAGCCTTGACATTATACTAGGTCACATCAGATTTCCAGGAATATTACATAATTTCTGGAACATGTATACAGACATAATATAAAGAAGGCTTAGTATTACTTCTTATTTGACAATGCTCCCCATGTAATTTAATATATCAAATAAACCTAATTAGTTTGCTATCTCCCTTTTTAAAAGGAGAGAGAGAAAATTCTTTGAGGTGTTCTGGAAAACTTCTGAAATAACCCAAAGCTAGGTCAAGGCCAAAAAAACTATTTAGGATTTGATTTGGGGGAGGTTCATCGAAAAATATCAAAAGGTTTTAAAGCACTTGATCAAAGAGAATCATAGGTCACTTTCATAATACTTAGTTATCTAGTTATCAAAGTGACAAGACTCTGCAGGCAAATACAGAAAGTTAAAGAGTTATGAAAAAAAGTTGGCTCTTTTAACATTAAAAAGATTCAGGGTTTTTGTGGGGTTTTTTTGTAATCAAAGATCCAATAAAGGCAAACAGAACCTTTGTGTTTCTAGGCAGATTACATTAAAGGTAAAGAAAAAAACTTTATTTACAATGTCTTATCAAGAGCAGATCAGTAATCTAAAAAGAAAGAGTGAGCAGATCAATAATCTAGAAAACTATCCTTTTTTTTTTTAAGATTTTGTTCATGTATTTGACAGAAAGAGACACAGCAAGAGAGGGAACACAAGCAGGGGGAGTGGGAGAGGGAGAAGCAGGCTTCCCACTGAGCAGAAAGCCTGATGTGGGGCTCCATCCCAGGACCCAGGGATCATGACCTGAGCCGAAGGCAGATGCTTAATGACTGAGCCAGCCAGGGGCCAGGCACCCTGAAAACTATCCTTTTCTTTTAATTTGTTTTTGTTTTTTTTGTTTTTGTTTGTTTGTTTGTTTTAGTAATCTCTAAACCCAATGTGGGGCTCAAGCCCATGACCCTGTGATCTTGAACTCAAACCCTGAGATCAAGGATCTCATGCTTTTTCCACTGAACCTGCCACGTGCCCTGAGAAAACTTTCAACAGAGAGGAAAAACTAACTTCAAATTTTGCAGCAGTATACTTTTGATATTAAAACTCATTTTAATTTTATTTTTTATTTTTTTACATGTGCACAAAGTGAGTATCCAAATAGAAATTCGTATAATCTTTTAAGATTTTATGCATTTATTTGACAGAGATCACAAGTAGGCAGAGAGGCAGGCAGAGAGAGAGGAAGGGAAGCAGGTTCCCCACTGAGCAGAAAGCCCGATGCGGAGGTCGATCCCAGGACCCTGGGATCATGACCTGAGCCAAAGGCAGAGGCTTTAACCCACTGAGCCACCCAGGCGCCCCTATTATTTTATTTTTATTTTTTAAGAGAAAGAGAGAGAGCATGTGCAGGGGTGGGGTGGGGGACAGAGGGAGAGGGAGAGAGAGTCTTAAGCAGGCTCCATGCTCAACATGGAGCTAGAGGTGGGTTTTGATCTCACAACCCTGAGATCATGACCTGAGCCGAAATCAAGATTCAGACACTCAACTGACTAAGTCCTAAAGATAAGACTAAAGATAAGTCCTAAACTTATCTTTAAATAAGTTCATTTTCATCTTAGCCAGCTTGATCACACATTAAAATTTCTTTTCAAAAATTCCTTTTCTACAGATCTACAACTTTCTTTTTCTTTCTGTTTTACATTCAGATTTTGTCCTATATTTTCCCTCTTTAAATACCCTCATTTTGGGACAAAATTACTGTAATTTCCATCTACAAAAATGCATTTCCA
Source organism: Mellivora capensis (assembly GCA_004024625.1). NCBI lineage: Eukaryota > Metazoa > Chordata > Mammalia > Carnivora > Mustelidae > Mellivora > Mellivora capensis. The sequence goes on from PISX010007416.1 coordinate 79,848, forward strand.
TTCCTCATAACTGCTTTTACTGAAAGCACACATCCTGTTTCCTGCTTTTCTTGCATACAGAGATGCTCCTTATTATTTCTTGTAGCTATAATCACATGCGTTGGTTAGAATTCTTAACCCTTAGGAAGCTTAACTAAGAAGTAAATGATTGTGAACTGTTGTTTACATTAACATATACTCTGAAATGTCTGGAGCTTGGGTGGCTCCCTCGGTTAAGCATCTGCCTTTGGCTCAGGTCATGGTCCAGGGGATAGAGCCCCACTTTGGGCTCCTTGCCCAGCAGGAAGTCTGCTTCTCCTTTTGCCTGCTGCTCCTCCTGCTTGTGCACTCTCTCTGACAAATAAATAAATAAAATCTTTTTTAAAAATGCTCTGAGGGGCGCCTGGGTGGCTCAGTGGGTTAAAGCCTCTGCCTTCGGCTCAGGTCATGATCCCAGAGTCCTGGGATCAAGCCCCACATCGGGCTCTCTGCTCAGCAGAGAGGCTGCTTCCTCCTCTCTCTCAGCCTGCTTCTCTGCCTACTTGTGATCTCCGTCTGTCAAATAAATAAATAAATAAAATCTTTTTTAAAAATGCTGTGAATTTTCAGACTTATAAATACTTATTATGATTTCTAGAAATATCTTTAAAAAAATTTTTTTAAGATGTATTCACTTATTTTAGAGAGAGATAGAGCAGGGGGAAGGGCAGAGAAAGTCCCAAGCGAACTCTGGGCTGAGCGTGGAGTCCATGGTGGGGCTCGATCCCACAGCCCCAAGATCATGACCTGAGCCAAAACCAAGAGTCAGATGCCTGACCAACTGGGCCACCTAGGCACCCCTAAAAATATGGTTATTTTTTTTTAAAGATTTTATTTATTTATTTGACAGACGGAGATTACAAGTAGGCAGAGAGGCAGGCAGAGAGAGAGGAAGAAGCAGGCTCCCTGCTGAGCAGAGAGCCCGATGCGGGGGCTCGATCCCAGGACCCTGGGATCATGACCTGAGCCGAAAGCAGAGGCTTTAACCCACTGAGCCACCCAGGCACCCCAAACATGATTATTTTAAATAGAAAATTTCTCAACATGGCATAAAAAATGTTTACTAATAGGTGCAGTTATCTTTTTTTTAATTAACATATAATGTATTATTTGTTTCAGGGGCACAGGTCTGTGATGCATCAGTCTTACACAATTCACACAGCACTCACCATAGCACATACCCTCCCCGATGTCCATCCCCAGACACCCCATCCTTCTTACCCCCTCCCTTCCAGCAACCCTCAGTTTGTTTCCTGAGATTAAGAGTTTCTTATGGTTTGCTTTCCTCTCTGATTTCATCTTGTTTCATTTTTCCCTGGCTCCCCCTAAGATCCTCTGTCTTGTTTCTCAAATTCCTCAAATCTAGATGCAATTATCTTTAGTTCCTCTGTAAAAGGAGCAAAAGAGGATAAGCCTGCATTCAATAATTAACATTTCAGTATTTTGTCTTATTTGGAAATGATCTAGATATTCTGTGAATTTAACTTAACTCATCACTTTACTGAGCAAAACTTGAAGATATCAGGTTACCAAGAAGACCTGAGGAAGGGGCGCCTGGCTGGCTCAAGTCAGTCGAGCACGTGGCTCTTGTTCTCAGAGTCCTGAGTTCCAGCCCCATGTTGGGTGTGAGCCTACTTAAAAACAAGACAAAGAAGATGTTTAAAAGATTTGAGGAAACTTTTTTTTTAATTCAGTAATCTCTACTCCCAGTGTGAGGCTCGAACTCACAACCCTGAGATCAAGGGTCACATGTTCTTCCGACCGAGCCAGCCTGGCGCCCCATGAGGAAACTATTTTAAAAGTTTATCTAAAAATTTTTTTATCTTATTTACATCTATCCAATTTATTTTTTCTTAACAATTATGTTTAGATTATCCACAGAAACTTCAGGAAACATTAGATAAAATCAACCATTGTCCCAAGCTATTCTTCTTGTTGACAAATTTTGGAACAGAGATAGCATGATCTTACTTGATTAGTAAACCCAGGTAGGATAAAATTATATTTAATGCTAATAACTTTAAAGATATGTCTATTTTAATTAAGCCAACTTAGCTTTAATACCAAATATCTTCTCAGATTTCATGAACCTGAAAAACATTTGGATTAATTTCTATTATATTTCTGAGATTTAGAAATACTTAATTTATAAGTGTTTATTTTTAAGCCAGTTAAATAGAAGTCTTTACAAATCAATTCTAGCAATACCATCCAGAGGCATAAAATGTCACCCATCTCCAATAAATGTATAAACAGGGATGTTATAGTTGTTGTTTTAAATTTTTTAGCCATGATACAGGTATGAAAATGCAAAGCTCTCCTTTATGAAAGAACAGTTGGATCCAAACTGTTTTTCTGGTGGATGGACTAAGTTAAGGTCACCTGCTCGGATGGCTACAGATGCTTCTACTAACATTTGTGGAGAAAACACAAGACTTTCATTCATCAAAATTTCAAATGGCCTTTCTGCCTTTTGTCCTACTTCTGACAAGAACTTCTGATAAGGGGGATTAAGACTACAGACTTCCAGTTACAAATTTTAAAAAGGGGGGGGGAGAAAAAGAATGACCTCCCTGAGGTTTCTATGCTTAATATTTTTATCCCCAAGTCCCAGGGAGAGAGTTCAAATCCCTCCAAGAAGGACTTTGGTTTTTTCTAAGTCAATAATTTACAAGACTCTTGAGATAAATAGGAGAAGTTTGGGGATCAGTAAAGAAATAGATGAACTTTGGGGCGCCTGGGTGGCTCAGTGGGTTAAAGCCTCTGCCTTCGGCTCAGATCATAGTCTCAGGGTCCTGGGATCAAGCCCCACATCGGGCTCTCTGCTCAGAGGGGAGCCTGCTTCCCCACCCCCCCGCCTGCCTCTCTGCCTACTTGTGATCTCTCTTTCTGTCAAATAAATAATAAAGTAAAATCTTAAATTAAAAAAAAAAAATAGATGAACTTTGAATTGCCCCTAGAACTCCATGTCCAGTATTGTAAAGATTTGTAAGATTAGGGACAGTCACCTTTACTCCTTCTTCTAAAGAATTGGGTTGGGGACGCCTGGGTGGCTCAGTTGGTTAAGCGGCTGCCATCGGCTCAAGTCATGATCCCAGCATCCTGGGATCGAGTCCCACATCGGGCTCCTTGCTCAGCAGGGAGTCTGCTTCTCCCTCTGCCTCTGCCTGCCACTCTGTCTGCTGTGCTCACTCTCTCTGACAAATAAATAAATAAAATCTTAAAAAAAAAAAAAAAAAGAATTGGGTTGTAGCTGGGTGCCGAGGACTGATAAAGCCATTCACCTACACTGGAAGGTTTGTTTGTTTCTGGGTACATTTAGCTGAGAGAAAACAGTCTTTAGCCAGCTTCCATCAGTTCTTCCAGGATCCCACCTGAAGATTCTAAGCAGGTTTTTTTGGTTTTATTTTGTTTGTTTGTTTGTTTGTTTGTTTTTTAAGATTTTTTTATTTATTTACTTGACAGAGATCACAAGTAGGCAGAGAGTGAGCAGAGAGCCTGATCCGGGGCTCCATCCCAGGACACTGAGATCATGACCTGAGCTGAAGGCAGAGGCCCAACCACTGAGCCACCCAGGTGCCCCAAGTTTTATTTTGTTTTTTAATTCAATTAATTCACATATAGTGTATTATTAGTTTCAGAGGAAGAGTTTAGGGATTCATCAGTTGCATGAGTGGGGTTTGAAGAGGAAAGAGTGTAACTCTAATATTTACTAGAATTTGGCAAGGTTTGGTCTTGTTTTGGTTCTTGGATTTCCCTTTGCTGCCTAAGAGAATAATGTAGCAGTTTACCAGGAAATCCCTGGTTCCCATCAGTTCTGGGAGGGACTCACGGGGGAGGGTAGGGGGTTGGGAGCTCCTTGAAGGTAGATATGGGGCTCTCTGTAAGGTGGACTTCTGTCTACAGTGATGTAAAGACAGTTCAGACAGAGGATAACTAGAATGAGTATTCGAGTAAAGAACAGAAGGAATAAGAATTATGACAGTCTTCCAGTTGCTTGTATGACTTCTGAGTCTTTTTAATTTTTTATCAGCTTTTTTGCAACGAAACTTTCAATTAATCTTTTTTGCAATTTTGAAGCCTTTGTTTTTATGTGCATTGCTCATAGGATCTTATCTGTTTGGAACATTCTTCCTAATGGCCACTGTAATTCTTGGCTGTAATTCCACTGAGGGCTGCTAGCAGTTTGCTAAGGCCCTAGCCGCAAATGGAGGTTAGCCCATGTTTCTGTCCAGCCACGTCCAAGCGGTAAATGAGGTGCAACTCGCATTTCCATCCAGCCTTATTTTGGGGGCTCCCTACCCAGCAGTTACAAAGCCAAGTTCTTCAGGACACAAATCATGCTTAGTAAGATTGCCATTTTTGTAGAAATTTATAGCTTCCGGAACAGTAGTTCTTAGACAAAAAATAAGCAGATTCCCTGGAAGGTGGTACACTGGACTCTCTAGAAATGAAGGATCCAGGGCGCCCAGATGGTGCAGTCATTAAGTGTCTGCTTTGGCTCAGGTCAGGATCCCAGGGTCCTGGGATCGAGCCCTGCATCAGGCTGCCTGCTTTCCCTCTCCCACTCCCCCTGCTTGTATTTTCTCTGTCACTGTTGTTTCTTTCTTTCAAATAAATAAATAAGATCTTTAAAAAAAAAAAAAAAGAAAGAAAGAAAGAAAGAAAGAAGTGAAGAAGTCCACCTTCATTATTCATTTACTTCTTTCTATTATGTTGTTTTGTTTTGTTTTCAGTTTAGCCTTTGGATTTCTCAAAGCCAGATTAGTCCCTGAGAAAGATGCCCCATGGAGTTTGGGTTCTGTGGTGGTTCACACTGTGTCACCTCATTGCACAGGAAGTCTCTTGAGGTTGGAGGTTAGTGCCGATCTAACCCATTCTGTGACCAACTTGTCATGACACAGGGATCTTTGGGTCAGGTGGCACGTGCTCTAACAACTCTGAAGCATTCGCCCCATGTCCACCAATTTCTGTGGCTTGTTGGCCTCCAAGACCCCCAAAGCATGAGCCTTGACCCCAGGAGCCCATTAACAGAAACCAAGAGAAACTGAAGAAACAGACTGCAGACACCAGCAGTACCCAGAGAACTAGGGACTGGGCAGAGGACTGGACCTGCAGACCTTAAACAATGGGAACACAGACGGATTCCAAACAAATGGGCAATGGCGGTCACCAGCAGCTCCCAGCATGGCATCTAAGGACAGAAACAAGGGCTGGGGTTTAGACAACACTGCATACAGACCCGTAGCAAGGCAGACTTGGGGACCTCAGATTGGACCTGGGGCAAGAAGTTCCAAACAACTGGGGACCTGCAGACTGAACCAAGGGCTAGGGCCTCCGGTTTCAGTTGGAACCACCTGTCAGCTCAAGCTGACCCACTAAGCCCTGGACTGGAAACCAGTTAGATCCAGAGCTCATCGCCAAGAAAGCTCAGCTCCCAACTGAGAGAGACTTACCCATGGCCTTCAGAAATGGTGAGAAAGACAGTGAACTCAAAAAGGGGTTCACAGGCACCATGCCTATCAGCAGTCTTCTTCAATCTGCAACGGCCACCAAATCTGTTAAACAGCAATTGAAGTTGGCTTTATTGAACAACTCATGAACAACTCATGAATCGGGCAGCATCCCAGCTAACAAACAAAAAAAGGCTCCATCCAGCTATAGAAAATGAAAGGTTTGCAAAGGCAGAGAGGAAGCCGGAAAAGGAAGTAATTAGCAGAGTGTATTGTTTTAGGCAAGGGAAATGGAACAGGTCTATCTGTAAATTTCCTAGTGCTGGCCAGGAAATTCTAGGTTGACTACTTAGAGGTCACATTCCTGGGAGGGGTCAAAACTGCAGTAAGTTTAGGTGTCAGGTCTGGATTTGCTGATGTGGGGCCTTAACCTAAGCGACTCCATTTTGGGCCTGTGGTTTTTCTTTTTAACAGGGGTGACAGTGGCTCTCTCAGGGGGTGTCATGCAGACATGAAAAGTGTGCTCAGTGCTTGGCATGCAGTCAGCACTCCCCAGGCCTAAACTCACCATCACCACACGTAAATTCCAAGGAGCCCCATTGTAATTTGTGTGCTGAACAACAAAAGGGAGTGTCACCCACCTGGCTTGTCACAAAGCCAGAGTTCTACCATATGACAGCTGGCCAGTATGTAAGGAGTGAGATGGATTACCAAACATTTAATAAATATATCTAAGGAACACACACACCCAACACGTGTGCAAACCTGCATACGTCACCATCCTCCACATCCACAATCTAAACAGCAGTGCCCCCCGCAGCCACACCCGGGCCCAGCTGCTCCCTCCTCCTGCCTGCCAAATCAGCATCAGCTCTCACCTTTTCTCCAGCCCCTTCAGACTCCATCTTCATCTGCCTCCTCCCTCTGCCTAACACCCCAGAACACCGTTCCCACTCTGTCCTCGCTGTCTCTTGAGGATATGTCACCACACTTCCTGTTCTTCTATTCCGGCCTTCAGTGTGGGTAGCTTCCTCTCTTCAGAGCACGGGGTACTAGGGTCCTGCTGGGGAAGCCCTGGCCCCTGCAGCCTGCAACCCGCACAGCTCATGCTGGGTGGTCTTAACTGAGGCTCTGCGCCAATCTAGACCTCACACCTTGATGACTAACTGCCATTCTCCACAGCTGCTGCCTCCATTTCCTTCAGAATCCCCTCCCCGGCCTCCCATTTTTCTGGAAAGATGAGGCCACATCCGAGGCAAACCCTCAGCCCAACTTCTCAGGTCCCTCAGAATATCACCATAGCTTCGTCCTCCAGTTTCTGAGAAAGTGGGGTCTCAAGTGTGCCATGCGCAACCACGTGGATGGACTCTGAGGGCATGATGCTAAATGAGATAAGTCAGACGACGACAGACAAATACTATGGGATCTCACTAATATGTAGAATCTACAAAGCAAAAAGGCAAAAAAAACCAGAAAACAAAAACCCTACCTCAAAGATATAAAGAACCAATTGGTGGTTATCAGAGGTGGGGATGGGTGTTGGGCAGAATGGGTGACAGGGGGTCTAAAAGGTACAAACTTCCAGTTATAAAATAAACACATCATGGGGATGCTATGTATGGCATCACGACTAAGTTAGTAATATTCTATCATAGATTTGAAAGTTGCTAGGAGAATAGCTCTTTTTTTTTTTAAAGATTTTATTTATTTTTTTTAAGATTTTATTTATTTATTTGACAGACAGAGATCACAAGTAAGCAGAGAGGCAGGCAGAGAGAGAGAGGAGGAAGTAGGCTCTCTGCTGAGCAGAGAGCCCGATGCGGACTTTATCCGAGGACCCTGAGATCATGACCTGAGCCAAAGGCAGAGGCTTAACCCACTGAGCCACCCAGGCACCCAAGATTTTATTTTTAAGTAATGTCTACACCCAACATGGGACTCAAGCTCACAACCCCAAGATCAAGAGTTGCATGCTCCACAGCCTGAGCCAGCCAGTCACCCTGCAAGGAGAACAGTTCCTAAAAGTTCTCAGCACAAGAAGGAAACTGTGTGACTATGTATGGTGATGGAAGTTAAGTAGATTTACTGTGGTGATCATTTCATAATATATATATACAAACATGAAATCACTATGTTGCACACCTAAAACTAATATAATGTTGTATGTCAAGGATTTCTCAATTAAAAAAATAAAATGTGTGGGGCACCAGGTGACTCAGTTGGTTAGGTGTCTGCCTTCTGCTCAGGTCATGATCTCAGGATCCATGGACATAAGCCCTGCATCAGGCTCCCTGTTCATCAGAGAGCCTGCTTCTCTCTCTACCCTTCCCCTTGCTCGTGCTCGCTCTCTCTCTCTCTCTGTCAAATAAATAAATAAAATCTTTTAACATTTTTTAAAAATTAAAAAGAAATAAAATAAAATGTGCTAGAAAAACCATGGATTATATGCAGCAGTTAGAAGCAGTGGATGGGAGGCCACACAGAAACAGCTAGAAGATCCTGAAAAAGTTCTGAGGGGAAAATAGTAAAGCAAAATGAACACCATAGCTTTTTTTGTACATTTTTAAATGATGGTTTTATTTATTTATTTATTTATTTTTTAAGATTTTATTTATTTATTTGACAGACAGAGATTACAAGTAGGCAAAGAGGCAGGCAGAGAGAGAGAGAAGGAAGCAGGCTCTCCGCGGAGCAGAGAGCCCGATGTGGGGCTCGATCCCAGGACCCTGGGATCGTGACCTGAGCCAAAAGCAGAGGCTTTAACCCACTGAGCCACCTAGGGGCCCCACTGATGGTTTTATTTTTTTTTTAAAGATTTTACTTATTTATTTGACAGAGAGAGATCACAAGTAGACAGAGAGGCAGGCAGAGAGAGAGGAGGAAGCAGGCTCCCTGCTGAGCAGAGAGCCTGATGCGGGACTCGATCCCAGAATCCCGGGATCGTGACCTGAGCCTAAAGCAGAGGCTTTGACCCACTGAGCCACCCAGGCACCCAAATGATGGTTTTAATACAATATAAAATTTCCCATCTTAGCTATCTTTTTAAAGATTTTATTTGTTTATTATTTGAGAGGCAGGTAGGGGGCAGAGGGAAAGGGAGAGAATCCCAAGCAGGTTCCTTGCCCAGTGTGGAGCTTGATGAGGGGTTTAATCCCATGATCCCAAGGTCATGACCTCAGCTGGATGTTTAAAGGACTGCACCAGCCAGGGACAACGCTCCCGCCCCAATCTTAAGCATTTTTATTTATTTATTTATTTTTTTTATTTTTTTTATGTTTTATAAACATATAATGCATTTTTATCTCCAGGGGTATGTCTGTGAATCGCCATGTTTACACACTTCACAGCCCTAACCATAGCACATACCCTTCCCAATGTCCATTACCCCACCCCCCTCCCGAACCCCCTCCCCCCAGCAACCCTCAGTTTGTTTTGTGAGATTAAGAGTCACTTATGGTTTGTCTCCATCCTGATCCCATCTTGTTTCTTTTCTTCTTTTCCTACACCTCCAACCCCCATGTTGCATCTCCACTTCCTCATATCAGGGAGATCATATGAGAGTTGTCTTTCTCCAATTGACTTATTTCACTAATTCCTCTAGTTCCATCCACGTCATTGCGAATGGCAAGATTTCATTTCTTTTGATGGCTGCATAGTATTCCATCGTGTATATATACCACATCTTCTTTATCCATTCATCTGTTGATGGACATCTAGGCTCTTTCCATAGTTTAGCTATTGTAGACATTGCTGCGATAAACATTCGGGTGCACGTGCCCCTTCGGATCACTACGTTTGTATCTTTAGGGTAAATACCCAGTAGTGCAATTGCTGGGTCATAGGGTAGTTCTATTTTCAACTTTTTGAGGAACCTCCACACTGTTTTCCAGAGTGGTTGCACCAGCTTGCATTCCCACCAACAGTGTAGGAGGGTTCCCCTTTCTCCGCATCCTCGCCAGCATCTGTCATTTCCTGACTTGTTAATTTTAGCCATTCTGACTGGTGTGAGGTGATATCTCATTGTGGTTT